>PVKS010015554.1:0-45778 GCA_004027875.1 Aplodontia rufa | reverse complement strand
CAGGAGGGGGATGGCAGGTGAACTGGGCCAGGGTTTGATGGACAGGAGGGGGATGGCAGGTGAACTGGGCCAGGGTTTGATGGACAGGAGGGGGATGGCAGGTGAACTGGGCCAGGGTGAGGTGGGCAGGAGTGGGAGCCAGGGTGTATTTGAAGCTTTCAGCATAGCCCTCTGTCTGCAGGTACGTCTGCTGTCAGTCATCTTAATGAGCATTCGTGTGGGATTGCTGGCAGTTGGTACTGAAATTGGTCTGTCTTTGCAAGCTGCAGGAAGCACAGACCTCCCATCCCTAGCCCTTTCTCCTTGATTGGATGGTACCTGCTAACTACTCTCCATTCCTTGATTTGAGGGAATTTCACTTGAGAATAGAAAGAGAAGGAAAAGAGCAGGTTTTAAAGGTGTAAATAGACAGAGAAGAGGAACAGAGGGAGAAGTAGACAGAGTAGGAAATGAGAGGTGACCGGCGTGGCAGGGACAGGGCAGGGCAGCAGGGAGGCCTCCGGTGGCTGGAGCAGCAGCACCTACTGGCCAGGCCTGTCTGCCAAGCCTGATATTCCTTCAAGTGTTTGCTTTTACCATTTACGATTCAGTTCAAATGTCTAGTTAAAGTGGAGATACTACAGACGTACTGTGAAAAATCGGTATTTGTAGAGGGTGCTGTTTCCTAGCCGCTAATCCGCTAAGGAAGGGCTGGGAACGCTCTGGTGGACCTGGCTTCCGGCCCCTGCTGGAGTCGGGCGGGCTGTGGATGGGGCTCTAGAGGCAGCGCCGTGTGCTTTCCCATCTTCTTCCTGCTGACTGAGCCAGGCTGCCATCACCCTAGTTCAGAGTGGGCGCAAGCTGGGTGTTTGGCTGCCATCGCGAGGGCCTTGGTGGAGGGCGGACAGGGCTGGTTGGTTGTGCAGCCTCTCCTGAGCACCGTCTCTCCCCACCCAGGACCTGTCCCCACCAAGACCTCGCAGGTCTTTCTTTCTGAGGAGTCTGAGTGTGGTGAGTCATATCCCACCTCCACGGAGAAACAAGGGGCCTTTTGGGGCAGGAACCAAGTGCTAAATGGCGTGAAGGGCCAGCACTGAGGAGTGGCAAGGAGGGGAGGTGCCACCGGGAGCCGGGTGGCAGAGGCGGGTGGTCCATTGCAGTCAGGCAGAGGCGCAGGACTCTCAAAGCCTCTCATGGGAGGTGAGCAGAGAGACAGTGACAGGCGTAGCTTGCAGGGTCTTCTGGTAAGGACCGGGGCTCTTGGAGAGTTGACCCAGGTATCAGAACTCTGGTTAGGAAATGGTTAGAAGTTAGGGGCATGAGCAGAGGACAAAATCGTAAGTCGGAACCCCTTGCCATTATCAAGGCCTCCTGAAAGCGTAGAAGTCGCTATGGTAAGAGGAGTGGGGGCCCTGGGAGAGCAGCGTGGGGGCAGGGAGCCCGGTCTTCTCACCTGTGTGGCCAGCATCCCCAGAGGTGGTGGCCCTGCAGGGCATGTGACTTCAGCTCTGCATGGTTTGGCCGAGAACACTAGGTGAGGGCTGCGTCCTCCCAGGAAACTGGGGCCTTGCAGCATGCTCACTTCCGGTAGCATCTGTGCATTTCCTGTTGTTTTATAAGAAGGAGAAACGTGGGTGCTTTGCATGGTTTAATAAGCCAGGTGTGTGTTATTTATGTGTGGAATAAGTTCAGAGAGTCAAGTCTTTCAGAAAAGTGAAGGTCAGCCAAACTGCAGCATCGGAACACAGTGTAATTGTTTGGGTAAAAAATCCTAAAGCCTCGTTAGCATAGTGTAAATCCTAGTGGACGACACGGGTCATCCTCTAACTGCAGGCCTCCCTCACGCCTTGTGCGGGAGCTCGAGCACATGCCGTGCTTTCCTGGGTCAGCTGTCTCTGGCTGGGCAGGAGCTAAGGCACAGGTGGAGCTCCCGCCCTCAGGCTGAGCTTTGGGCAGCTGGCGAGTGAGGTGTTGTCCCTGCCAGGCACTGCCGTGGCGTGGTGAGTCTAAACCTGCCCTCACGGCAGCATACCACCCTCCCCCGGTGACCATTCTTATCCTGTTCTGAATTTTCTTTTAGGTACGCAATAACTGTTTGGTATTTTGATGCAGATGAGCGAGCTCGAGCTAAAGTAAAATATCTAACAGGTAATGTCATTTGGTGCCAGGGTGCCCTGGTACAGACACCCTGTGGCCGGGGGTGCAGCTTTGCTCATGCCAGGAGAACTTGCGTGTGCTCTTCCTCGATTCCCGTATTTCAAAAGGGTTTCTTGGGATCAGAGCAGTGGCTCAGCAGTAGAGCACTTGCCTGGCTGTGCCAGGACCTGGGTTCAAACCCAAGCACCACATACATAGCTAAGTATTAGAAAAACAAAAACCCCAGACGAAGAAATAGAATTGATTCTTTCTAAGAACAAAGGGGTGGCGGCTCCGTGTTTGTGCACCGCACACGCCAGGGGAGTGCTCTACCACTGAGCTGCGTCCCTCAGCCGCTTCCCAGCCCTGAGAAAGGATCAAGTCATCCTCGTCGTTATCTTTTCTTACTGTACTGGGGATTTAGCCCAGGACTGCTGTGCCACTGAGCTACAGGCCCAGTGGCCTCCCCCAGCCCTGGCTGGCTAAAAACCTGCAGTCCTCCTGTTTCAGATTCCCAAGTCGCTGGGAGCACAGGCCTAAGCCAGCACGCCTGGCCTCACTGATAACTTTAACCAACAAAACTGTCCAAAGATGAGGAGAGTCTGAGGCAGAGAGGTCTGACTAAGTCACTCAGACACAAGCTGAGTTGCTGTGACTGCCCTTCTCGGTCGCAGGCCACCGAACCTCAGGGCCAGCCCTCTGGCTTCCTCCTAGGCTGCACTTGGAAGGAAGTGAAGATCCTTTGCTTTCTCAGTGCTCTAAAGAACACACGGACATGAAGATCAGCAGAGGAGGTGAAGGGTCACACAGGAGCCCAGCTGCCCATGGGCACCATGTCCGTCCACTGGCTCTGAGCCTGAGTTCCCCACGGGCAGGCCCTGCCCCCAGCTGGACCCCTCTCCTGAGCAGCCACTCCTTGTCCCGGATGTCCTGACTGATGCTAGCCCTCCCTACTGTGGGCTCAGTGTTGACATTGCCATCCCTGTGTTTTCATGGGCCATTGGGAATCCAGCTCCAGTCTTTTATTAAAATATAGAAATTTGGTGTTCACACATGTTCTGTATTTTTTTCATATTTAGTTATCTATTATTTGTTTTTTCAAATTGTGTTCTGTGTATTTTTAAAGCCACTATTTGTTTCCAGTGACACTGGGGCTCTGCTGTCCAAATGGCTTTTGGAATTACAGGAGGTAGCCCTTAGGTCTGCGAGGGGATGGTTCTGCCCTGTCCCTACCAGGGCCGCACGGGCTCAATGGGCGTTAGGTGGAGGTGCTGGCTTGGGGTTAGGAACTCCCGGGAAGCTGCAGCTTGAGCCGCCTGCTGAGCGCTGCCCCTTTGCCTTGCAGGTGAGAAAGGCGTGCGGGTTGAACTCAACAAGCCTTCTGACTCCATCGGCAAGGACGTCTAGGAGGCCCGTGACCGGCGGCACCCGTGGCACCCATGCGGTTCTGGACACTGTTGTTAACTCAAGAAGGCAAACAAGGGAAGAAGCGTGGACGCGCAGTGGGCGTCCCACAAGGAACAAGCGGCTCTTCTGCGCTTCGCTGAGCAGGAGACTGCTGTGACTTGGTACTGCAGGATTGGCTTGAGCCTGCGACGGCTGGCGCCCAGAGGAGGCGCCCTCCAGGAAAACGACTCTCCCATCGGGACGTGAATAAGTGCCCTACGTGGAATTTCCATTCTTATACTTTGCCAGATCTGTCATCTAGCTGAGTTCATTTCATCTCTCTTTTTATATCAAGTGTGAATTTGGGGTAATTTTTGTATGATTAGGTACAATTTATCAAAACTGAAATGAGAAAAAAAATTACAGTATTATTCCTCAAAATAACATCAATCTATTTTTGTAAACCTCTTCGTACTATTAAATCTGCCCTAAGGACCTCTCGCGATGATCCTTGCCGGTGGCCGGTAGTTAATTTTCTTTTGGCTTAAAACAAGGGAAGGAGCACTTTAATCACCAACTGAAGACCCGATTGTCTTATCCTGTCCTACACTAATCTGAACTCTGAGAGATCGCTGCTGTCGTTTCTGACATTGTCAGTAATGAAGCCTAACAGTAAAGCAGTTCCCGTTGACTACCAAGTCACTCTCGGTTCATGTCTTTCGAGAAAGTGCGCGGTAAGGAGGGTTTGTCTCTTCGCCTGATTTTTTCCGAAAACGAAAGTGGCACTAACTGAGCTTGAGGTTGTCCTGAGCTTCAAGTTCCTAAGATCAAGGGCTCTCCTCTGCTTCCTAGCCTGTCCCGTAGTCGTAGGCGACACCACCCCGACCTGTTCTGTTGCTTCTCCTCCAGCGGACTGTGCTTCTGAGTTCACGCGGCGCTGGGATCCGTCTGACCTGCAGAAGAGCTCCGAGGCGATGGGGGGCGCACGTGGCTGGCCCGTGTGGCCGTAGGCTATGCTCCCCTCCCGCAGCCGTGAGGCACCCCCAAACACGACGGCCTTCTCACATACCAAGATGTGTGCTTAGCTTAGGAAAGAACCACAGATGAGATACTTTTATGTTCCGTGGATTTTCTTTCTTACTCTTTAGAAAAAGAGGGAATGTTACAAGATCACACAAGGCCTCTCCGACCTACAGACTGAGTTGGGATGGATGTCATAGGCGTCACTTCCCCAGGTCTCCAGCAGTCCCAAGGGCGATGTCCCTGTCGTGCATGAATTAGGAGTAAGCCCTTGCCCCTTGGGTTTCTCTATCCTTGATCTTCTTTGCCAAAATGGGAGTATACAGAAATATTTCTGTACCTTTCAACCTGTGACAGTTTTAGCATCTGTATAGTTTGTATTCAATTAGAGACCTTTTCTATGGAAAGCTCAGTAATTTTTATTAAAAGATAGCTATTGTTCATGTAAAACATGAAAAGAAGTGAGTGGAGCTGACAGTGGGACATGGCGGGTGAGAAGCCCAGGGCGCTCACACAGTGGGACTCGTGGGAGAGAGGTGGTGGCTTCCTTTCCCAGGCTCAGTTCTGTCCCGCCCTCTGCTCCACTCCAGACGATCTGCAACAGCTCTCCAGGACGTGCCCCACGGCCACCTGGCAACCCACGTCCCTGCCACAGGCACAGCTGGGAGCCCTGCGGGGCAGGGCCAGCAGCTTGCTGGATCCTCAAGGTATACAGCCACAGCCTTTAACGTGGCAGCTGTGGTCATTCAGCTGTGTACCTCTGCAGGGCACCGAGTGTCGGGCTCTGCTCCCGGGGGTTGTGCCAGATAGGTCCTAGATTGTCTCTTTTTTGGAGAAGTGTTTGTGCTTTCTTGGAGATACATTGTGAAGGATCAAGAAGTCAGGACGGCCGTTTCTTTCATACCCATTTACAGTCTGTTGATTTCATGTTAGTGGGACTGCTGACTTTCACCAGGCAGGACTCTATTTAAAACAAAACCGAAACTCCTTGTGGCCTATATATGTGTTAATTCTGGTTAAAGATAAAGCTTCATAATGCTGTTTTTATTCAACACATTAACCAGCTGTAAAACACAGACCTTTAGCAATAGCAGGCAAAGAATTTCAGGATAGACTATGAAGTCATGTAATTTGGGAAGCAGCGTTTCATCGTGAAAGAGCGCTGAATTTGCTTGTAAAGCTAATCTAATTAAAAGATGTATAAATGTTCTTGAAAAACGTTACAGTTGTCATTTGCAGCTGTTTTTGTTTCTTAACCCGTTACCACACGTTGGCTTCCCTGTGGCTCACTTGGTCGGTATGCTCCTCGGGCTGCCGCGTCACCAGCTTAGTCCAGAACACTGTTTGTATGACAACGGGAGTCCAGCAGCTGCCTCATCCCATGACACTTGGGTGTGAGGCACCTCTCCTGCTGCCTCTGGTGTGCTGCTGGGTGTGTGGGGGAGCCGGATCTGTGTGATTGTCACTGGACACGTTATTGTGCACGGTCACCGAATCTGTTCACACGTCTCCCACGCGAACAGTGTTGGTGTGGTTTTTAATGTGCTGGCCCAGCTTAGGGCATTTGGAGAATTGTTCTGGAATGCGTAGCTGGGTGACTGATGGAGAGGACAAACCAGAGAGGAAGACTGACCAGGGCAGGTGGTGCAGTTGACTCAACCACGTCATTGTGATCTTCTGATCCCTTTTTTTTAAAGAGAGGGACAGTGAGAGAATTGATTTTACTTAGTTTTTCATGTGGCCTTCATTGCTCCCATACTTGGCTGTGTATGTGGTGCTGGGGTTCGAACCCGTGTCCTTGCGCGTGCAAGGCAAGCGCTGTAACCGCTGAGCCACCGCTCCAGCCCTTTCTGATCCTTTTTAAATCTGAAAATGAGCAGACCTAGACGTTTATGGGCACTGAAGAAGCAGCCCGCTGGGGGAGCACAGGCCTTTGCTGTCCTCTGCTCTGGCGCCACGACAGCATGATGACAGAGAGACAGGAAGTGGACCAGCTCTGAGCAGTGGTCAGTGCCGGGCTTTGCAGCTGTGATCAGCAAATCTCTGGAGCAGGGCGTGTTGTGGTTGCAGCGCACACGCTAGGACGCAGGGATCCGGAGTCACAGCTCACATCCAGCAACACACTGCACAGGACTTTCCAACATGCACTTGTTCAAGCTCTGTCTGCAGCCGCAGGCCGCAGACGCAGGCTATAGACTCTGTTGTGGCATCCACGTGGCTTCTGGCTGTGACACCAGTTGTTTCACCTGCACATGGTGCTGATCAGGGCACATCCCTGAGCCATAAAGGGTTTTGTAAGCAGGACCCGCAGGGGTGTGACACTGTGCATGAGGAGAGCCCACATGGCTGCTGTGGGTGGCCACAGCCCTCTTCCCCTTCACTCTGCACTGGATGTCACCAGGGCCACTCATGGACAGGGTCTCGCTTGCTGGAGATTGGGACGTTGCCTGTGGAGTTGCACGCTCCTCTCTGTTCCAAAAGTACCTGGATGCTTTTCTCCCTGGGCGCAGATGGGCAATGTGGGTTTCGTCTCCACTGCAATTAAAGCAGGAACACAAGTAACCGGCTCAGTTGCAGCTGAGCCATGGAGAGCAGGGACTGGAGCTTGGGCTCACGTGCTCTAGTGTAAGTTTGCTCAGGGGGCTCAGTCCTGTTCCCTGAGGGTTAAGGAAGGCAGTGGCCCTCGCTCTTAAAGGGAGTCAGCTCCTAAGTAGCTCTGTGGATCCTCTGTGTGACCTAAGTGACAGTCACAGCCCTCCGTCCTGGAGTTGCAGAGCTCGGCCTCGCCTGCTGCCCCCGGATGGTGACAGCACAGGCCTTCCCGTGTCCTGCCCCGCCCCCGCTGACACAGGCTGGCCTCACCTCCCCAGCCTCCCCACCTGGTTTGTTGTACCTGGGGTTGAGCCCCTGGGTCCTTGGGTGCTGTGTAGCTCAAAGCTCAGAGGGACTGTGTTGTTTTTTTTTTTTTAAGGGAGTGAGAGAGAGAATCAATTTATTTTTCTATCTGGCCTTTGCTTCTCCAACACTTAGTTGCCTACGTGGTGCCGGAGTTTGAACACGAGTCCTTGCGCACATGAGGCAAGCGCTGCAAGCTTCAAGCCACAACTCCAGCCTGAGACGGTGTTTTCTGCAGCCTCCGGTTTCTCCTGTGCCACCTGGGCAGTTGCACAGCTGTCCTCTGCAGCCCCGTCTCCACACCCAGCATCAGGTCTCAGGTTTGCTGGGCCCTGCACCTCCTTCGCCCTGGGTTCTCTGCCCTTGGGGGCCCATGTCTCTCAGGCCTGTGAAACCAGGTGGTAGTGACACCTAACGGGAAACCTGGCTGAGAATGGAAGCCCAGCTTGGGAATTGCCATGCAGCGAGAGGACACGGCCAGGCCACACCGCTGAAAAGCTCTTCCTGTTGCTTTTCCTCCCTGCAGGGTCATGGAGTACAGTCATCCCCAGGGCCCCTTAGCGTGTGCCACCTTCTTGGCCACAGCAAAGCCATGCATGGCTGGCTGGGGTATTTTCTTCAGCTGTTCTATTACTCCTCCCCACTCTTCTGTGCTCTCCTGCTTTCCAGAAGTGGGGACAGCATAGTGGCTACTTTAAACCTGTTTTCTGTTCTAGTCACTGCTTTTTGGTTGTTTTTTTTTTTTTTTTTTTTTTTTTGTTTTTTTTTTTTTTTTTTTTTTTTTTGTACCAGAGATTGAAATTGAACCCAGGGTGCTTAATCACTGGGTCACATCCCCAGTCCTTTTTATTTTCATTTGAGACAGGGTCTCACTAGGTTGCTGAGGCTGGCTTTGAACTTGTGACCCTCCTGCCTCCACCTCTAGAGCCTCTGGAATTACCGTGCCCAATTTCTTGCCGCATCTTCATCATCTCTGTGGAACCCGTTTCCTGTTCTTCAGTGACGACTTCATGTCTGCTAAAAGGCTTTTTGTTCTCTGTTTTAGAAGTACATAGCCTGTTCTTCCTGTGGGACACGTGACCTTTTAGTTTGGTTGTCTTTGTGGGTCTGTGGGCTGTGCTTGCTTACGTTCATGGGCACAAGGGAGGCTCTGGACTTCTGGTTTTCTGAAACTCCCGGTGTTGCCTTCACCTGACGCATGGCAGAGAGCAGAGCTCCCACCCCCCTGCCTGCAGCATCACCAGGAGACAGAAGAGACACCAGCTTCCGTGTAGGCAGCGAAGTGGCATCAGAGCGCGCTATGCCACCCAGGCTGGGTGTAGCTTGGTGCCCGCGTGAAGGTGGTGGAGAGCATGTGGCACTCACAGGGCCAGAAGGCCCAGCAGGGGCAGTGGCCATGTCCAGGACACACCTGGGAAGGTCAGGCACAGCCTTGTAGGTGAGCTCTCCGACCACCAGGACATGGAGGCAAGGGCTTTAAAATGCACAGAGTAGAGGAGACTGCAGAAGAAAAGACCCCATTTCTGGAAGAGAGAATGGCGTCTCTCCGAGGCTCGATGGCTGAGTGAAAGAAGGAAGCAAGGGTCCTGCAGAAAGAAAGAGAACTCAAGCCAAGGAGACTCCAGCCTCCTGCTTCTCCCTGACACAGTGCCACCTCTGGACCACGGGCCCCTTGCCTGGCTGTGGAGGAGAAGTAAACCTTCAGAATGAACAGAAAAGGAGATGGCGGGCATGGCTGCTGAACCCTCAGCCACGTGGCAGAAGCGAGCCTGGGTCAGACAGGCACCGGGCATCCAAGGGAGGTGTTCAGGCCCAGCACAGGGGCACGCGCCTGCAGTCCCAGCTACTCCCAGGCAGACAGGCTCATCTGAGCAACGTGGCCAGACCCCATCTCAAAGAAAGAACAAAAGGAGATTAGAAGCTCAAAATCTTAGAACAAAAATGGACCAAAGAAGAAAAAGAAACCCTCAGGAAACTAGGAGACAAGAGTTAAGCCAGCAAAGAAATTGAAAAAGACGCTGGAGGGATGCCGGAGGGCGGACTCAGCTGGAACCGTGAGGAGTGGCACTGAAGAGGCAGATAAGGGGAACTCGGAAGGGATAAAGCAGAATGGGCACAAGCGTGCATGCAGACGCCCCGGCGCAGCCCTGCCTTTAAGCGGAGGACTCATGTGGGGCCAGCGGGGCCGTGTGGAGGCTTCCAGTCATGGCGGCAGGGCTCAGCTCCATCCTCTGTGCTGAACCCCACAGCAGGCTGCGTGAATATTTGCTGTTAAGACTGCAACTAAAGTCAGTGCGAGTGCATTGTATTTTACAAATGAAACCACTTATGTGTGCCTGTGTATGCACATGAGTTTATATATAGCATGCACGTAAAGGAGATCTATGTGGAATGGAACCTGTCTAAAAAAATCACACATTTCATCAGAAATCCAGAATTCCGTATTGAGTGTGCAAGTTGCGCTTATAACCTGGAAGTGATTTGGGTCTTAGCGCCTCCTAACTTGAAAGAAGCCCTAAACCTTCACTCTAAGCAAGGTACAGAGAAATACTAGTGTGGTCACGCGCTTTGCAAAGGGATGGCCTTGGCCTGGAGGCTGACCTGGAACCGGGGACGTCAGAGGCAGCTGAGGTCTGAGGGCAGGGCAAAGGATGCGCTTTACGTCATAGGACACTTTCAGACTCCATGGGTGGGCCGGAGCAGGAAGTGCCAGGCCTGGCAGGGGAAGAGAACTGCTTGCCCGCTGGTCTCTTGCACCCCACTTCTTTCTTGCAGTAGACTGTGGTGCTTGCTCAGGGCCAGGTGAAGCATTCAGAAGCAAGTTTGGGGAGGTGGATCCTTGTCTGTTCTCCACAGTCCTTTCCTCCATGAGCTGGCACTCAGGGTCCAGCTGCCCACAGGTCTGTAGCCCACCAAGAGCGCCACCTAGCGTTCCATCAGGGAGGTCAGGGTTGGCTGGGCGCGGGGCATGCTTCTGCAGTCAGGGGCTGGAACCCATGGCTCCTTCCCCCGTGAGGGCTGAAAGCCATGCACCCTCCCCCCAGATGAGGGCTGGAACCCACCCCACACCCAAGGGCTGAGGCATAATCACCAGCTCTGCTAGTGAGGTCACTAGTTTGCTTTAAAAAGGGAAACAGGCAAAATATCCTCCCTGGATGCACCTCAAGTGACGGATTTGGGGGCACTGCCTCTTGCTGTCCACCTTTCCTCAAGCACAGGATCTCCTCAGCTAAAGGCTGCGCTGGTGACCAAGTGGTGACCCTGACCCCCACGTCCTGCCTCTCCCATCCTTGGCTGAGCCACAGGGCCTTCCCAGGACCCAGGGACGGTGAAGAGCAGTTTGCTGGTCTCCTCTTTCTCCTGCCGCTCTGCCCCACCCACGGCCCTTCCGGCCCTCCTTAAGCCAGCTAATGTGACCCAGGCTCCACTTGGGCATCGGCTGCACCAGGACACAGCCTCTCCAGTGGGTGCTGCTGCTTCCTAAGGTCTTTCCACTGCACTGGGCGGAAGCGCCATAGCACTCACCACGTGAAGTTAGGGCTGTGCTGCTCAGGGCCGGGTAGCTCCTTAAAGACACCACCACCTCATTTAGTTCACAGCCCCAGAACTTTGGATAGTTTTGCTCAAAAAATATTTTATTGCATAACCTGTTAAAGGGATGATGAAAGCATAACAGCATATATTCAATAGTATACAAATTTTAATAGCCATTTACTTATAAATATTAAATACCACTTAACGACAAACTCTAAGAACACCGATGCTTGAGCACATTCATTGGGACAGGCCAAAAAAGTTAAGGCTGCTGAGACAGAAGCACTGGCACTGTGGGGAGGAGTGCAAACCAGCAACGTCCACCAGAGCTGCACAGACAGCCTGTGACCAACGAGAGCACACGGTGCACGCCTGTCAGAGGTAAGTGTTCTTAGCAGCATTATCACAGCAGCCCCAGGCTGAAAACGAGTATGATTCCAGAAAGATGAAAAACCCCTAGGTCTTCATGGAACACTACGTAGCCAGGAAGAGGGACTCATGCGCCCACGGCGCAGATGCCCCACCTTACGGATGTCAAAACCAGGCTAAACTAACCTTTGGTAACATAGGTGCCAACAGCAGCGGCCTCGGAGATGGTGAGAGAAACTGGGTGCTGAGCAGGAAGCAGTCTCAAGGCCACAGGAAGGTTCTGGCTCTGGAGGGAGGTGGCTGCACTGTGTGAATGTACACCCACACCCACACTGGAGATACCTGCACCCTACCATAAACAGATCTCACCATAGCTCAGGACTGAGAAAGGTGGGTAACTGAGGCCCTGGGGCTGTCAACGGGCTGGAGGTTCCCTGCGACGCAGGTGACCTGGGAGCGTGCTCTCCCGTGCCCCTGCGGAGCAAGGAGAACCCCAGGTGCAGTCAGGGCCACTGCTGGTAAGATGGCTCGAGTATGGCCAAGGTTTCAGTACTGTGGTGTCATCCGTCCAGTTACCTGACAGCCCCAAGACTAAGAAAAGAGCTAACCTCAATACAAAGTCTGTTCTACAGAATCAGAGGCTACTCACTACTGGTAATATTCCAAAATAAATTTGTTTTACTATATTCTTTAATCTAATCTACTGCCACCTTTTAATAAGGATGGAACAGATAAAATTCTTTAAAATATAAAAAGTTCATTTCCTGTTAAGATTTTTATTTTTATTTTTTTTTAATACTAGGGATTGAACTCAGGGGTGCTTAACCACTGAGCCACATCCCCAGCTTTTCTTTCTTTATTTCTTTCTTTCTTTTTGAGACATGGTCTCACTAATTGCTTAGGGCCTTGCCAAGTTGCTGAGGCTGGGTTTGAACTTGTAATCCTCCTGTCTCAGCTTCCCAACTTGCTGGGATCACAAAGGTGCACCACCCTTGCCCAGCTCCTATTAAGATTTTAAAAAAAGAAAAAGACCCCCAAACTTGAGTCCCTACAACTACTGAACTCTGCACCATGGGACTGTGGAAGGTCAGCATCACTGCAGGGAACAGGTTTTAATATCAATAATGAAAGAATATTCAACTTAACCCAGCACCTGACAGGATTCCTGAGGCAAATATTATGAAAGAGTATATAAATAGAACAATAGATTTTAAAACTTTAAACAGCAAGAAAGATTAAAAACATCTAAAATTGAGCCCCAGTGTGGGTAAGGCAGCAGTGAACGAGCGCGGCCCCTGTGAGGTGGTCTTGCTGTGGTGCCCAGGTTGGTCGAGCTCCCCTTCCCCCTGCACTGAGACGCGGATATCAACTCCCCTCTGCGCTGCTGTGGGAATGAGATTCTAACTACAGACGAGGCCCCGGGGTCTGACGCGGGCTCTGAGGGCACAGGCAGCCTGCGGCTCGTCCCCTTCCAGCGGCCTTTCAGCTCCTGGCTCCAACACCACTACCTTCGAGGCACCAGTCCAAATGCTCGTTAATCTGCGACTCCAGAACTTCATCCTGACAAACTGGACAGCTGACCAGCCGGTGCTGACCACAGGAGCTGCTGACACTCTGACTCACGGCTGAACTGCTCTCCCCACCTCCAACACCACTCTCTACTTGCACTTTCTTGGTAAAAAACTTGTTAAAGGCAGCCTTGTCTTCCACCCTGGGCCGCTTGCTGGTGGACTCTTCAGACGCACGCCCTTCCTCAGGCGCAGCTGCAGATGCCGAGGCCTTCACTTTGGAGAGGTTTCTCAGGGGCACCTTAGAAGACAGAACCCTTCTCTGAGAACCAGAAGAGACAGAGGGCTTGGTGATGTCACTGACCGTCCCACTTTCTGCTGGAGATCCACTTCCACCTCTGAAAGCCTTCTGGTTGGCAACTGAGACTCTGGGGAAGTAGCTGCTTAGGACACTCTGGTGACCGGCACTGACCACAGAGGGGACCACAGGAGGTGACTTTCTGCTTGAGCCCTTCTGCTCAAGCTTCACCTCAGTGCTGGAAGGTCTCGGGGCTGCTGCTGAATAGCCCTGAGCAAGCAGATCCTGGGCTCCGCTAGTGGCACGGGAGACGACAGCCCTCTTGGGCAACGGTGGCCTGCCCGGCTTCCCAAGAACATACCCCTTCCCACTGAACGGGACCAATGGCCGTGCCTCGCCTCCACTAGGCTTATCTGCAAAAGAAACAGACAGTCCTCAACTAACGAAAATAAGAACTAGTTCATTCTAACAAAGGGTCATGCGGTAATCACCCACTAATGGGAAAAGGATAATCTTTGGAAGCCAGAGCTCTGGGATTGAAAGAAAAAAAATTTTTTAAACCTTCAATTTTTAAAAAAGAACCCTATCATGGCAGAGCTCCAGAAGGGAAAGGCATATGTCCTTCTACTTGCAGATGACACAGGCCAGCACTCAAGGCCCCCACAGCTCCCTGACTTTCTGCGCAGACTGGGAAACAGCTTGTGCTGGAAGCCTCCCCAGGGAAGGAGCCTGACTTCAGCAAGAGCCCTAAGAACAGGGCAGCAAAGAGGTCGGGTTTCTCTCCAGTCTCCCCAGTGATCACACACAAGTGACCTTGCCACAGTCTTGCTAACGGGGTGCAACAGGGACACAGGTGCTGAGCCCTGATCTCATCACTCTAGCAATGCTTTGCCTTGTGTCCTAAGACCTCAGAACTCAGCCCAGATCGGGAAAGAGACCCCACCTCCACTAGTGCACCCTGCTTCCGCTGCGACACGCTCCCATGTGCAGGAGGTGCACTCCCTGCCATCACCCCACGGACAGCGGGAGTCTTCTCAGTCTACACTCAACACCCGGCCTTGGCTCAGGTTGGTGCTGGTGGGTCGTGGTGGGGCACAGGGTACCTTTGTTCTCCACCGCTGACATTGGCTGCTTTCCTGGTTTCGTCTTTCCTTTGCCCTTTTTCGAGTAGTTCTCTGGCTCCCTGATCTTTAGGAAGGTGCCTCCACAGGTCTTCTGGTGCTCCGCCCACCAGTAGTCATGGGAAGAGGGTGCCCTGTTGGTGGCTCGTCTGACGTAGCCATGATACGGCTGTTTGTGCTGGCACGGCCCGTTGCAGCGCCACCAGTGCCGCCGGTACTCATCCACCTCATCGTGGAAGGTGTGGTACACCTGGGGGGACACGCACTCAGAGCCTGGCACTCTCAAGGGAGCGCTTCGTGCAGGCCACCTCTCTTCCCTTTCCTAACTCCCCCTTTCCTGGGGATTTCCAAAAGCATCTATTTTGGGAAAAGCAATCTAACAATCTACTATATTTAGTTTCTTTTTAAAAGTCCATTTTAATGGAAAACAGCAGCAATTACTCTAATGCTTATTGAACCTGCAAAAAGATCAATGTGGTATTAGGAAAAAATGATTTTTGAAAAAAAAAAAAAACACAAACCACAAAAATGCTTCTGTGAACGCTGATGTTTCAGCAGTTAGCCTTTCACGCCTTACACGCGCATAAAGAGGACACCACAAGCAACCTGTGACTGGTGCTCAGACCGGGCCAAGGTGCTTCGTGTGCGCTTTCTCTTCAGACCCCACCTCCTCACCAGGTCACAACAGCCAGGTGCGGCCATGACCCCCACTGGCACATGACTGGCGCGAGGCAGAGAAGAGGACAATTACAGAGAGCAGTGCAGGACAGGCCCAGGCAGTTGGACCCCACCGCTAAGCCCAAAGAGGTGTGAGTGGGAAACAGCACAGAATGGACAGCAGAACACAGCGTGGACTGGAGGGGGCGCCTGTCACTAGGAACAAAGGCAGGTCCCACGGCCAGTTACCCAGAGGAGGGCGGAGGCCTGGGGGGACAGCCAGCTCTGTAGTCACTTGGCCCAGGCAAGCCGAACAGCTTCTGCAGGCCTCCTGTCCACTGCTGAGACTCTCCAGAGACATTACCCACTTCTATCTTAATGACATCACAGGAGTCACTGAACACACAGCTACGAAGGATCATTAATGCGCATGGCATTGTATACCGTTATGTTGGCTCCAGTCAGGCTGTTGATACGATGCATGTGTTTACAAAACTCTGGGCCATGTCCTTCCCGGTCTTTATCATTATTTGTGACAAATAAATAGGCATGTATCATTTCATGCAAGAGGGTCTGAAACAGAAAACAATTTGTTATGGCATCTTGGAAAATAAAAACGCATTTTCTTATTCTACCTGGGGTCTGAACTTTTTATGCATAAGCTCACAAAACTTAAATACATCTCCAAAGCTCTGCACATCCTAGGTAAACAACTCCCTGTCCTTTTAAAGTACACAGTAAAATCCAGAAGAATAGATCAATGAATTCAACTACACAAAAACTTTTCAGATCCCGACAGGGAAAAACGCCATTTGTGATGTGAAATAGCAAACTCAGAACTGTCACAGGCTATCGATTCTGAGGAGGCCCAGCTGCTAACACTGGGTGAACCGCCAGGTGCGATAGTGTGTACCTGTAAGACCAGCTAATAAAAAGCGGCTGAGGCAGGAGGCCTGCCTGAGCTCAGGTGTTCAGGGAGGGCATGGGCAACACAGACCCTGTCTCTTAAAAAGAAAGAAAATAAACAGTTTTCAAGTTCATCAAAAAAAGTATAAAGTGGGGCTGGAGAGGTGGCTTGGTGGTTTCGGCACTTGCCCAGCATGCGCGAGTACACGGGTTCAAACCCCAGCACCCATGTACACAACTAAGTGTCAGAGCAATGAAAGCCACGTGAAAAACCCAATAAAAATGGATTCTCTCTCTCTCTCACTGTCCTCCTCTCTCTCTTTTTAGAGTATAAAGGACCCATAAACATTTGAAAAATTGCTCAATCTATAAAAAGAGAAGTGCAAGTTAATACCATGCTAGGGTGCTACACATCTTCTTTCAAGATTAAACTCCTAACCTTGACATTACTGGCAGAGACAAGGGAAAAGAAACCCCAGGACACTGCTGGCAAAGTACAAAATGGCACAACCCCTGTGGGAGGGGTTGGGTAGGACCCAGCAAAGCCACAAGCACGTCTGTCCTCTATCCCAGCACCATCCAGACCAGCAGGTACGGCCCGCAGAAACAACTCAGGTGCGTGAGCTGAACACACCCACGCAGCATGAAAAGAACAGAAAAACCTCTGAAAGGGTCTGCAGAAAACTAGAGTCCACTGTTTTAATGGAAAAGACGAAGTAGCGAAGAGTGCGCACGGCATTCTTCCGAAGACATGAGATAGAAACGGGGAATAAGGGACAGATATCTGCAAAACAGAGCAATGGGAGAAAAAGTAATAGCAGCAGGTAGGCAGTTAGGGATGGAAAGCAGGCACAGAACAAGATTCCTCCATGTGTAGCTCTCTTCCAGTTGACAATTTCAAATCATCTAAAATTTTAAGACAAACGGTAAAACCTACTGCTCACTCTACACCAAGGGAACAGAAATTTATGTGCAAAATTAACAAAGGCACTTAGAGCTTCTGGAGTTCTTGTTCAAAGGCACATACTTTCTACAATCCTCAATTTCTTTCTTTTTTAAAGAGGGAAAGAGTAAGAAAGAGCATCAATTTTATTTTTTCATCTGGCCTTTTGTTTCTCCAACACTTAGTTGTGTATGTGGTGCTGGGGTCTGAACTGCTGAGCCACGGCTCCAGGCTCCATGATCCTCAATTTCTTAAGAAAGTTTCCAGGGGCTGAGGATTTCTCAGTAGTAGAGCACTAGCCTTGCATATGTGAGGCCCAGGGTTCAATCCCCAGCATTGCAAGCAAGAAGGAAAAAGTCAGACAAGAAGATGAAGAATTTCCAACAGGAGATCAAGACTGGCATTAATGAATTTTAGTTTCATAAAACTACAATGAGGGCTGGAGAGGTGGCTCAGCAGTTATGGTGCTTGCCTGGCACACGCAAGGATGTAGATTCAAACATCAGCATGACAAACACAAGTGTCATAATAACAAAAGCCACATGAAAAACTAAATAAAATGGATTCTCTTTCTCACTGTCCCTCTTTACAAAAAATAAAAATAAAATAAAACTACAGTGAAACCCCCCCCACAAAAAAAGGGAGAATCAAACATTTTCTACATGGTCATTATGGAAAAAAACAAAAAACAAAAAACAACCCATCACTGTGAGTCTTAAAAGAAACTCTATTTTTCAGCTAAACGCTTACTCTATTCAGAAGATTCAAACTCAAAAAAGGCCACACTACATTTTAAAAGTTTCTCAATTTTCTAAAATAATGATAAATAACCATTCTCACAAAAAGAGAAGCAATTTTCTTTTTTGGGGAGGGGGAAACTTTTTTTACATTAAGGAGTTCAGTTGTTGTACAGTCATAAATGCTTATAAAGTAACAATATGATATGCATTTGATCCAAATCAAGTCACCCCCCCATTGCCCATACTCCAGTCTTTTGATTATTCTATATTTCCCCCATAACACCTATAAATGTCCATATATACAATACATATATGTGTGTGTGTGTGTGTGTGTGTGTATATATATATATATATGTATATATATATATATATATATATATATATACATATATATTTGTGAATTTTCCAGCATAAATGCTTGCATAAGTATTATCTGGCTTGGGAGGTGAAGAGTGCTGTTACACTGTCTCCCTAGATCCCCACCCCCCATATCCATGGTTCCCCTGCATTATGTGTTGCTTCACCTTTGCTGGGTCTAATACATGAGATTGACTACCTTTCACACAGGGCTGAGTTTAGCTCCAGCCTCCACAAATGAGGGAGAACATTTGACCCTTGAGTCTATCTATGGCTTTGACCAACTTCAGAGAAGCAATTTTCAAGATGTCGAATGTAATTAAACATCTTGAAGATGACACATGACACTTACTGAACATCTTTATGTTTGGGCCAGGTTTAAGGTTCCAGACAAGCGCACCTGATATCCATTACTGCCCAATCTGGCTAAAAATCTGGTCCTGAACACACCCAAGTTTTCTGGCCTTTCCTCTGTTCCCATCTCTCCCACTCCTCCTGCCAAGAGTAAGCTATCCTCCTGTCTCCGCTCACCAGAGTTGGTCCCTTATGGCTCAACTGGCAGGAGAAATGGCTATAGGGCAGCAGTGATGAGGCTGAGTGGTTTCAGGGACAAGTTCAGGGTCAGAGAAACCAGAACCTAAAGCCAGGATCTGTTTGTTACTATGCATGAGACCTGGGGCAGGCTGCAACTTGCTCCTCACCCCTGAAGTGTGGGTCCCTAATTGTGCAGGGCTGTGGCAAAGGCTACCATAGGGCTCATCAAGTCTGGCACACAAAAGGCACTCAATAGAGACTGGGTGGTGGGAGTGGTCAGTAACAAAATGAGTATCTGTGAGGCTTTTCTTTTCTTTTTTTTTAAAGAGAGAGGGACGGTGAGAGAGAAAGAGTGAAACAATTTTATCTAGTTTTTCATGTGGCCTTCATTGCTCTGAAACTTCGTTGTGTACGTGGTGCTGGGGTTTGAACTCACATACTCGTGCATGCTGGGCAAGAACTGCAACTGCCAAGCCACTGCTCCAGACCCTCTTTCTTTTTTAAGAGAAAGTGACAGTGAGAGAGAGAGAGAAAGAGAATCAATTTTATTTGGTTTTCATGTAGCTTTTGTTGCTCCAAAACTTTGTTGGGTACGTGGTGCTGGGGCCCAAACCCACGTCCTCACATGTGCCAGCAAGCGCCATAACCACCAAGCCACTGCCACAGCCCCTGTGAGGCTTTTCTTGACCTTCCATTTGTCATCATTCAGTTAACTACCATAACTATAGGCAGAGTCCAAGTCTTCCTCCTGTCCTTGCCTGATGTGACATGTGACGTCCTGCCAACAGGAAATGCTCACTTGATACCACTTCCACTCTCTTCTCATTCACTACTTAAAAGTAAGTTCATGTGTTTAATCAGCTATGCAATACGCATTCACTGAGCACCTGCTCATCCCTCAGCTCCTTGGGGGTGACGTCATTGCTCACGCTCAGTTTCTTTTTTAATTTCACGTGTACTTTTTCTGCTTACTCTAGAGTCACTCAGAGGGCCGGTTAATGTCTGCAACTGCAATCACAGGCTATTTTAGCTTTTGCCAATTTATGTCCCACATACTTCAAAGTTATGTTATTACTTTCAGGATCATTATGTATTTTTGCCTAATGTTATTTTATTGTTATAAAATGTCCCACTTTCTTCCTAGTAAAATTTCTTTCCTTGACATCTTTAGTCTAATAGAGCCACAGGAGCTTTCTACGAAGTGTTTGGATATCATGTTTCTCCTTGCCTTCAATAACATGCCTGTCCTCCCTGTCAGCACCGCATTTCTGATCAAGCACGTCACACCAGTCTCCAACAGGGCATGGAATCCATGACACTTAGGGTGACTACTGCTGCAGCACTCAGGGTCACTTCTCTCTTCATGTCACTTAGGCTTGGTTCTTCCTTTCTTTTTCATTCCTCGATCAATTAATTATTCTACTGTAGCACTGTACATTTAGCACTAAATATTTACCTTCCTTTAAACTGTAATACACGAAAATGTAAAACTTACCATCTCGACCACTTTTACGTGTGCAGTTCAGTAGTGTTAAGTATAGTGGTTGTGAAACCTGTTATCTTTTGTTATTCTTCAAAATCCCACTCTCCGCAAGCCCCCGAGGATGTTTTGATCCACTTCCTACCCTATGCAGGCACCTCCAGCACCCTTTTGTGCAAATTCTTCAAGAGACCTGTGGGGCAGGGCAGGCCATACTGGGTGCATCCTGGGAAATTTCAGGCATCTGCTAAACCCAACCTAAAGCGAATAGGAGTTCATTCCGTTCCACTGTGCCAAAAGAAGTGACCACGACCCCATATACCAGAGTGTCCCCAGGCCTATCATACCACTCAGCTAGATATCCTGAGAGGGCAGCACTGTGAAGGTCAAACAGGAGAACCAAAATCTGTGTCTCAATGGAAGGACCTGGACTTTAAATTTTTCTCTGCTTCGAAATATATAACTCAACGTCTATGAACCCTATTTTTACTTGTAAAAATGAAGATAATACATTCTGATCATGAACCTAGCTGTTGTAAAGAAAGATCAAATGAGATACCCAACAACCTTTCTTAACCAGGAAGCACTATAAAAAATATTTCATATCCATTATTTGTCCCTCAATTCAAATGTGCACTGATTGAAAAGTAATTGTCTCACAGTAACTAAATCTATGGCAAAGAGCGTATGTGAAGGAGCTAGTTATCAGTCTTATGTAAAGAATACCTCTACAAGATCCTTTCTTGGTCTCAGCTTTAGAAGTGGCTCACTGAGACGGATGGAACACATTCCGCCCCTGCCTTCATAGCTGCAAATCCCAGCACACCTGGAAAGCAATCACCACATCAGGTTACATTTAGCAAATGCACATAAGAAAGGGCACAGCTGGAAAGGCAAAGCGGCACCCGTCCTGGGCAATTCATACTAGGCGAACCTACTGCAGAGGCCATTCTTGATTGTGCACCCTCTTAGGACCTGGTACCTGCACTGCACCTATCAGTGTGGTACCACTCACCCTGCCCTGCCTCAGCCCACAGCAATTCTCATAGGGTTAGGAAGGCAGTGGGGCAGGGCAACCACCGCAAGGCCCCCTGGCTTGAGCCCATCCTTACCCCACTCCCGACTCCACCGCTGCACCAGGGAGCCCTAGCATAAGGAGTCATCCGAAGGACCCCAGCCTTCAGGAGCCCTAGCCTCAGGACGCCACTTGAAGGCCTCGGGTACCCGCGAACCCTGGGGTGGGGACGTCATCAGAGGGCCCCCGGCTCGTCGGGACATCACCCGAAGGACACCCAGCACCCACGAACCCTGGGTCGGGACGTCATCCGAGGGACCCCGGCACCCGAGCCCTGGGGTTGGGACGTCATCCGAGGGACCCCTGGCACCCGCGAGCCCTGGGGTCGGGACGCTATCCCGAGGCCCCCTGGGCCCCGCCGCACCCCGGGGGGCAGGGCTACCTGACCCCTGGCGACCCCCGCGGGTCGTCAACGACAGCCTCGCGAAGCCGTTCGCGGAGGCACTCACAGCGTCATGCGCACGCTCCACTTGACCTCCACGGCCTCCAGCCGGCCCCAAAAGAATCGGTCGTTGAACTGCACGAACAGGGCCTGCAGGTCCGGGGTGGGGTCCTCCAGCTCCCAGGACGCGTCCACCAGCGACAGCGGCTCCTGTGCCCGCTGCGCGTCCCGCGCGTCCCACTCCTCCTGCAGCCGCAGCGCCACCACCAGGTCCTCGTCCATCGTGCCGCTCCGGGCCAGACCACTGCCCGCTTGACAACGCCGGCTTGGACGCGCGCGGGTCTCGCGAGAGCTCGAGCCAGCGGGATGGGAGCGCCCGCCCGCCCGTACGCCAGTCCCGAGACGCCGGCCTTGGCCGCCTGAGGTCGCCCGCTGCCGCCCGCGCACACGCGTGGCACTCCCGGGCTCGGCCCGGAGAAGGCTTCGAGAGGCGGGGTACCGCCTTACACCGCCTGGCACCCGTCACGTCCAGCCCGCGAACAGCTCCGGGCCCGTCTCACTTCCGCAGTGGCTCGTCTGCGCACGCGTACTGTCCGCGTTCGGACGGCGCAGGCGCAGAACGCGGCGCTCGGCCCGGCGCAGGCGCCTTCGGCTCACCCCCGCCCACTTGCTCGGCGGTAGGGCTTGGCGCGGCTCGGGTGGGACCCGGGGGCAGCCAGTGGCCGGACTGCGGGAGGGCGGCCGGGGCGGGAGGGCCACGGCCATGTCGGACAGCGGGGCCAGCCGCCTGCGGCGGCAGCTGGAGTCAGGAGGCTTCGAGGCGCGGCTGTACGTGAAGCAGCTGTCGCAGCAGTCGGACGGCGACCGCGACCTGCAGGAGCACCGACAGCGCGTCCAGGCGCTGGCGGAGGAGACGGCGCAGAACCTGAAGCGCAACGTCTACCAGAACTACCGGCAGTTCATCGAGACGGCGCGCGAGATCTCCTACCTGGAGAGCGAGATGTACCAGCTCAGCCACCTGCTGACGGAGCAGAAGAGCAGCCTGGAGAGCATCCCGCTCGCGCTGCTGCCCGCCGCCGCCGCGGGCGCCGCCGCCGCCGCCGAGGACGCGGCGGGCGCGGGGCCCCGGGACCGCGGGCGCGGCCAGGCCTTCCTGCCGGGGCCGGCGGGCGCCCAGCGCGAGGCCTCGGGCGAGGAGGGCAAGCAGCGCACGCTCACCACGCTGCTGGAGAAGGTGGAGGGCTGCAGGCACCTGCTGGAGACCCCTGGGCAGTACCTGGTGTACAACGGGGACCTGGTGGAGTACGAGGCGGACCACATGGCGCAGCTGCAGCGCGTGCACGGGTTCCTCATGAACGACTGCCTGCTGGTGGCCACCTGGCTGCCGCAGCGGCGCGGCATGTACCGCTACAACGCGCTGTACCCGCTGGACGGCCTGGCGGTGGTCAACGTCAAGGACAACCCGCCCATGAAGGACATGTTCAAGCTGCTCATGTTCCCCGAGAGCCGCATCTTTCAGGCGGAAAACGCCAAGATCAAGCGCGAGTGGCTGGAGGTGCTGGAGGAAACCAAGAGGGCCCTCAGCGACAAGAGACGGCGCGAGCAGGAGGAGGCAGCGGCCCCTCGAGGCCCGCCGCAGGTGACCTCCAAGGCCGGCAACCCGTTCGAGGAGGATGACGACGACGAGCCGGCGCTTCCCGAGGTGGAGGAGGACAAGGTGGACCTCTCCATGGAGTGGATCCAGGAGCTGCCTGAGGACCTGGACGTCTGTATCGCCCAGAGGGACTTCGAGGGCGCCGTGGACCTGCTGGACAAATTGAACCACTACCTGGAAGATAAGCCCAGCCCGCCGCCTGTGAAAGAACTCAGGGCCAAGGTGGACGAGCGGGTGCGACAGCTCACCGAGGTGCTGGTGTTCGAGCTCTCCCCAGACCGCTCGCTGAGAGGTGGCCCCAAGGCCACTCGCAGGGCTGTTTCGCAGCTGATCCGGCTGGGCCAGTGCACCAAGGCCTGTGAGCTGTTTCTGCGGAACAGGGCAGCAGCTGTGCACACTGCCATTCGCCAGCTTCGCATCGAAGGAGCCACTCTGCTCTACATTCACAAGCTGTGCCACGTCTTCTTTACCAGCCTTCTCGAGACCGCCAAAGAGTTCGAGACGGACTTTGCAGGCACCGACAGTGGCTGCTACTCGGCCTTTGTGGTCTGGGCAAGGTCAGCCATGGGCATGTTCGTGGACGCTTTTAGCAAGCAGGTGTTTGACAGCAAGGAGAGCCTCTCCACAGCTGCAGAGTGTGTGAAGGTGGCCAAGGAGCACTGCCAGCAGCTGGGGGACATTGGACTGGACCTCACCTTCATCATCCATGCCCTGCTGGTGAGAGACATCCAGGGGGCCTTGCACAGCTACAAGGAGATCATCATCGAAGCCACCAAGCATCGCAACTCGGAGGAGATGTGGAGGAGGATGAACCTCATGACCCCAGAGGCCCTGGGGAAGCTCAAGGAGGAGATGAGAAGTTGTGGGGTCAGTAACTTTGAGCAGTACACCGGCGACGACTGCTGGGTGAACCTGAGCTACACAGTGGTGGCCTTCACCAAGCAGACCATGGGCTTCCTGGAGGAGGCACTAAAGCTATACTTCCCAGAGCTGCACATGGTCCTTCTGGAGAGCCTGGTGGAAGTCATTCTGGTCGCGGTTCAGCACGTGGATTACAGTCTGCGGTGTGAGCAGGATCCAGAGAAGAAGGCCTTCATCAGACAGAACGCGTCCTTTCTCTATGAGACTGTCCTTCCCGTGGTGGAGAAGAGGTTTGAAGAAGGTGTGGGCAAACCTGCCAAACAGCTCCAAGACCTGAGGAGCGCATCCAGATTGGTCCGTGTGAACCCCGAGAGCACAACATCCGTGGTCTGATGCTGCCCGTGGGATCCCTGTATGTGGCTTCTGTGTCATTTGTAGTTAGTTTCAGTAATATTCCTTAGAGTGTAAAATGAAAGTTACACTCAGTGTGGAAATGAAAGGCACCCTCTTAGACAAAATCAAAAGAAGAAAGAGAATATGCTAATTTAGGCCCAAATGACAAAAATACTGGATTAAAACACATACCATGCTTTCTTTTTAAATTATGTTAACTCCTTAATGAGTATGAGGTCTCTATAGTATTTCAGCTTACCTTTGAATCAAACACGCAATCTGCATTATGCAGTGCAGAGAGATGAAGTCTATAAAGACCGAGCAAAAGGATGTTAGGAAGCGTCCCAGCTCACCAAAGTGTTAGGCTTCTTGGAGGGGATAGGGATACATGAAACACCCTGCCTCATGCACCTCCCCTCTCTAACTGTTACGAATGCTTTGGGGAAAAGAGAGGAGTTGGAAAAATTGGGTTTTAGAGTAAATCTCTGTCACAAGACCTCTTTTTGAACTAGCTGTTGTGTGAGTGTCGGACAGTTCCATCCTTATAGGGCACTAAGCATCCTAACAACCATTTGGATACCACCAGGTTCGTAATTTGAACAGCTGATTATTTTGAGTTGCTGATTAGCATCTTCATGATGTTTTGTTTGGGAGCATTTACATGGAAATCTAAAAAAACCAAGATAAAATTTTTTTTTCACATTTTGAGTTGTGTGAATTTCCAGCTGCAAGAAGCTGAGGTAGGAGAATCACAAGTTCAAAGCCAGCCTCAGCAACTTAATGAGGCCCTAAGCAAGTTAGCAAGATCCTGTCTCAAAAAATAAAAACAGGCTGGGGATGTGGCTCAGTGGTTAAGTGCCCCTGGGTTCAATCCCTGGTGCTTTGAGCACAGATTTGTTTTTGGTTTTTTTTTTTGTTTGTCTGTTTTTGTAACGAAGTTGAGATTGATATGCCCACAGCACCGGGAACAAGAGACCCCTGTGACTCTTAGAATGCTCTGTCCTGCATCTTCCTGTGTTTTTTCTTTTACTTTTCTTGTGTTCTAAAGACTTTTTTTTGTTGTTGTTGTTGTTTGTTTTGGGTTGTTTTTTGTACCAGGGATTGAACTCAGAAGTGCTTAACCACTTAGCCACATCTCCAGCCCCTTTTTTTTAGGTTTGAGATGGGGGGTCTCCTGAAGTTACTGAGGCTAGCCTTGAACTTGTGATCCTCCTACCTCAACTTCCTGAGTCACTGGGATTACAGACATGAGCCACCATGCCTGAGGTCCTGGGCTACAGGACCACAGATTATAATGCTTACTTCAGATTGTTTAGTAAAAGAAAAATAAAAACAGATAACTAAAGAACTGTGAGCTTCCCAAGGTGTCAAACCTTGCTATTGTGAACTGATCGTAGGACATTCCTATTTCAGAGAAATTGTGCCTGCCAGGATTCAGTGTTTCGTAGCCTCTAGTTGTAATTTTTGCCCCTTTGTGATGTTTCTCATGCCCATGACTTCCCAAGGTCATGTTTTTAATCTGGATGAAATGGTGGTGTTGAGGCTGAAGATTATGTAAAACCCGACTAGGTTCTGGCTCAGAGCTGACACTCCTTGATCTACTAGCTCCAGAGCCACAACAGCACTTGTGTTCTTTAGCTCTCCATAGTTCAGGTTGAAAAGTGTCAGAGTTACAGATTTTCTCAGACTAGTTTTTTTTTACATAACGTGGGATTTTTTTTAGATAACTGTGGATATCGCAGCTGAACAAAGACAGTTATACTTGGTCTTTGTTAAGATCGCTGGAAACGTGAATTTTATAAAATTTCATTATTGTGATAATTTTGTGCCATTTACAGTTTCAGATATATGAAACATACTATGGAGGTGTGTGACCCTGGGTCTAAAATGCTTTGGAAGTGGAAATTTACAGCAGCAATGGTTGCTTCTTCACAGAACTACCCGCTTTTTAAAACTCAAGTACTGAATTTTCTTGTGTTAAAAATCTGTTGTGTTCCTTGATCAGCAGTAGCTGGAGGAAGTATGCTTCTGGTGAACTAGAACTTCCTTAGTGTGGCAATGGCCCTTTGTGCCCAGACTGAACAATTCATGTTGTATTCCTCCAAGTGCAGCCAGAGTGCTGCTGTTCTTTGGTTTCATTGGTTCAAAATAAGTTCTAAAAATTTAATGCATTTAGAGATTTCCAGAAATATGGTAGATCCTGAGGTACAACAGCCAAGTGTTGTACAAAACTGCCTTTTCCTGTCCCCTGTGGGCTTGGGATCATAGACTTGATGAGTTAATCACTGCTGGCAAAGGAGACACCTTGGAATTAAGTCGCGTGATTAAAGCCTCCGTTTACAAATGTGCTACAAACTCACCTATTTTTGTTTAAGATATTACCTGTAGTTTATCAATACACGTATCTTGCAACTTGGTATCTTACCTAGGTGGAAATCTGGGACTTTACGTATAATATGTGCATTTTGCTTTTGAAATGCTATGATATAAGAAAATCCGAAATATTTTATAAAATAAAGCTTAAAAATGTTCTCCCATTGGATGAAATTGATAATGTTATGTGTATTTATCTTTAATCAGGACTTAATACTTTTTACTACTTTTTTGTTTCATTTTATTTATGTGGGAGGACAGAAAACTGTTAGCTTATTTAAGTGAACATTCTGCTGTCAGTTGTGAATAAAACAGATCTCAACTTTTTAGGATTCCTTTGAGTGGAAAGTTTCAGATGTACAAAATGTGAATTTAAAAAGAAAAATTTATTCTGTCTACATGTACTTAAATGAAGAAAATATACTGCAGGCTGCAAGACCTAAGAACTAAATGATGAGGTTCTGCTCTTTCAAAGTAACATGCAGCCAGATGCAGTGGTTTGGGGAACTGAGACAGGGGGATGCCTGCGCAACTTAGTGAGACCCTGTCTCAAGCAGAAAGGGCTTGGGGTGTAGCTCATTGGTAGCAGTGCTCCTGGGTTCAAAGCCCAGTACTAGAGAAAACAGTCATGTGCAGATGCTGAGGGCACTCACATATTTAAAGATATTGGCTGCCATGATTCCTGCTGACTGATGCGAGGCCTAAAGTAGAGTAATTAGATGCTGAGCTATCTGCAGTGAGAACACTGAGGAGGGGGAACAGTATGGTCGTGAGTTTGGAAAGTTCTGAGGGAATTATCAGCATTTGAGCTGGAGAACAAATGAAAGGCAGACACAGGGAATGTGGATTGTGCAGGCTGCAGTTAAGAAATGGGTGTCTTCTGAGGCAGCTTCACCACCTGGAAGGGTACAATGTGACGACTCGAATCCTGCACCGCCTCCCCAAGATTGGATTATGCTATGCATACAGTTCAGCTTCTTGCTTTCATTCAGCTAGAAATTCAGTTTTGTTTGTTTTTTGGTCCTGGGGATCAAACCCAGGGCCACTTTACCACTGAGTTACATCCCCAGACTTTTTAATTTTTGAGACAGGGTCTTGCTAATAAGTTGCTGAGGCTGGCAGTCTCCTGCCTCAGCCTCCCAAGTTGCTGGGATCTCAGGCATGTGCTGCTGTGGCTGACTATAATTGTTTTGCTTTGTTTTAAGAGAGTGAGAAAGAATTGATTTAATTTTTCCTTTTTTTTTTTTCTGACATTTAGCTGTGTCTGTGGTGCTGGGGTTGGAACCCAGGTCCTCATGCATGCCAGGCAAGCACTGTAACCACTAAGCCACTGCTCCAGCCCTACAGGTTGGTATTTTTAAGACAGACCTCTCACATCAATACTATAGTGGTACCTTACTGGGGCTTTTTACCTTTATATTTTTCTGTGATGTCTGTCTAGTCTTCAACCACGACAAATGAGTCTCTTTGGAACAGCCCTGTTGTTCAGCTCAGCAACATGATGCCCTGGTGTGCTGCCTCCTTCCAAGTTCAGCTGAGCTGTGACAGAAAGTCTGGCTCCTCCCCACCTGCTTCTTCCTCCCACCAAAGAATGGAAACATCGTGGGGCAGAAAGTAATTTTAAGGCCACCTGCAGCTGGCCGCCCCGCCAAGCTCTAACAGATGTGTGACTCCCTGGAGCCCCTTTGGGGCTGCCTGCTCTGGGCCTGCTGCGAGCTTCAGCGGGCAGTTCTCTCCAAGGGCTCTCTCTCCACTGGTTTACCATTCTAGCGAGGCCCGTCTGCCGGGTGTGTAGGGAATTTCTGCTCTCCTGGTTGCCTCGTGGTTTAGCTGGGTATAGAATCCTGAGCGAGAAATAGCTGAAAAGCGTTACTCCGTTGGCTTAGTTTCTAAAGTTCTTTTGAAACCAAAGGCGTTCTGATTCCTGAACACAAACTGCTTGCTCCCTTTCTTGAAAAGCCTGTAGTCTTCTGGATGCGCTCTGGCGTGTCGGGTGTGGTGCTCTGTGGGGCTGCTCGGTCCTCGTGCTGGGCCCACGGCAGGCCTTTCAACAGGTGTGTGCCCTTCGGTGCTGGGAGATGCGCTCCCGCTGCTTTCCTTCTATTTGGCCTGACATTCCATGGTCCTCTCGCCAATCTTCTCAAAGGACAGGAGCAGCTGCCTGGGTGGGTGTGAAGCATTCCCCAAAGGCCCGTGTGTTGAAGGCTTCGTCCCCAGTCTGTGGCACAGCCTTTGCGGGGGAGGCCTGGTGGGTGGGTTAGGCTGTGGGGACACTGCAGCTCCTCCTCTCTCTCTGCTTCCTGGCCACCACAGGCCTAGTCAGCGGAGTCGCGCAACATGGACAGAAACTGCTGAAACCATGAACCTGAACAGACGTCCCTTTATACTCTGTCTGAGGTATTTTGTCATGGTGCTCCCAGCTGCTAAAATGGCATTTTAGATCAGTAGGGGAAAGGACAATCCAACACTGAGACAGCTGCTAACCACCCGTGTGAAAACAGAATGCTGACATCAGGTTTTTGTTTCGTTTTTGTACTCGGACTTGAACCCAGGGATGCTTTACCACTGAGCTGCATCCCCAGCCCTTTTTATTTTTCACTTTGAGACAGAGCTTCACTAAGTTGCGGAGGCTGGCCTGGAACTTGCAACTGTCCTGCCTCAGCTTCCTGAGTGGCTGGGATTACAGGAGTGTGCCACTGTGAGGCTGAGGGTCTGAGTTTAAGTAGATGTCACGACCACATGAGGCCAGTAGACATGGTCTCGGCCTCTAGACGGTTTCCCTTTTTTACTTTAGGGTGGTACTGTTCTTTGAACTTTGACCTTTTCCAGGGCTATTGATACACAGTGCTATCCTCTCTCAAGATGCTGGGCACCCACAGCTCCCGGTTAGCCACAGGACCTCAAGGGGACACACTTGATACTGCAGTGCACTGTGCTGCTCAGGTATTCTGCAGATTAGGTGTATTCAGTGTGATTTTGTGTTAGGATATTTTCAATGTAACATTGTGGGTTAAGAAGCTTCTGGATAAGGCAGAGTTAGATTTTTTTTATTGACAAATTTATTTGTTGAACAATTATACGAGTTTTTAACAAAATAATATAAAATGTATAGAGAGTCGGATTGTGAACCTAGTTCAATTCCAGGTGCTTTAAAACAATTTTTTTTGGAGGGGGGACCATAAACTTTCTTTCTGAAGAAACACTTCCAAAACCAAAAAGCTAATGTCTTAAAATTTTATCAGACATTTAGAGCTTCAGGGTCCTTGGAGAATGAGCACAGTTTGCTCCGTCCTGGAGGAGTGTCCCGCCCGCAGGAACACGCAGGCCCTGAGAGTTCAGGGGGCAGCACCCAGACATTCAGGAGAAAGTGCACTGTTCACATTCTATCCATCAGGCACTGAGCTAAGCCTTTATTTTTAAAAAAATTTTATTGAAGACTTCTGTTATTGTACCATCATAATGCGTATGTAGTAACAACGACATGACCCTGATCCTAGTCCAGAATCACCCCCCACCCCAGTCTCAACTCTTCTATATTTCCCCCTATAACAGATAATTTTCCAAAATTAAATGACCGCATAAGTATTACTTGGCTTCTTGGGGAGTAAAGAGTAAGTTACACTGTTGATTCCCTGCTAGATCCCTCCCTCCTGTCCCCCCACCCGTATCTATGGTTCTCCTAGATCATGTGTTGCTTTGCTGAGCCTAGTACCTGAGCTTGACCTTTCACCCAAGCCTGAGTTTAGCTCCAGCCTCTGCAAATGAGGGAAAACATTCTACCCTTGACTCTCAGGGTTAAACTAATTTCGCTCAGCATGATTTGTTCCATTGCCTTCCATTAAAAAGGCTGCAATATCATTGTTTCTAATAGCTGAGTAGAACTCTATCTATCTATCTATCTATTTATCATCTATCTATATACACACCATAGCTTTTGGATCCATTCATCCAGTGAGGAGTATCTGGGTCGGTTCCATAATTTAGCTATTGTAAATTGAGCTGCTACGAACATAGATTTTGCTGTGTCACTGTAATGTGCTGATTCTAACTCCTCTGGGAAAATACTCGGAAGAGGGGTAGCTGGGTCATATGGTGGATCCATCCCTAATTTTTTGAGGACCCTCCACACTGCTTTCCAGAGTAATGCAGCAGTCTGCAGTTCCACCAACAGTATGCTAGTGTGCCTATCTCCCCACAGCCCTCCAGTATCTGTTACTGTTTGTATTCTTCATCGTTGCCAGTCTGACTGTAGTGAGGTGAAATCTTAATGTAGTTCTGAATTGCATTTCTGATTGCTAGTGATTTAGAGCACTTTCTCATGTGCTCATTGGCTTGCTCCATTTCCTCTGTTGAGAAGTTTCTGTTTAGCTCTCTGGGACATTTACTGATTGGATGGTGTTGGAGGAATTGCAGGCCATGATTCTCTCCCATTGCGTAGGTTCCCTCTGAACAGCTCTGACCACTTCTAGGCACTGCAGCGCACTGTGTGGATGGGAGATGATCCTGGAAAGCCAGGTGCTTTGGGCCTTCTAGCTTCAAAGCAGTGGCAGCTCCAGCGTACAGCCAGGAGGCAGGAGAGGGGTTTAGGGACAGCTCTAGGGTTGGCTGTGGGTGTGTGCAAGCATACGTGGGAGTATTCTGCAGCCAGCACTTACATTCCTGGGAGGCTGCTGGTCTTTGGGGAAGATTTTACTCGCTGTGTGTCGTCCTAGCTGCAGACAGAGGCAGTGAGCTCTCCAGACAGTCTACTGGAGCTCACAGCCTCATTTATCTTCGCAGCAAATCCTAACCCCTGCCATTTGATTGCTTGCCTGGCTCTAATGCCAAAGCTCACCAGGAGACAAATCTAGACACTTGCACCCAAAACACCAGGCTTTGTCCAAACCTGACATGTGTCACAAAGTGGCCTAAAAGTAAGCAAAGATCATCTTGGTCTTCAACGTGCGTTGGTGCGGCAAGTGTCACGCGTGTCTGGGGCTTTTTTCTATAGCACGTCTGTACAGTAAGAACCAGCCCTGGATGCCCTGGGCTCCCTGGGGGCATCTGCTTAGCGCTGCTCGGCAGAGCGCTGAGAATCATCAGGCAGGCACTGCTCAGCTTGCTCTGCTCTTTGCTGCCTCCATGCAGCGTCTGTTCTGCTGGCGGCACATGGCCTGGTACAATCCTAGCATGCAGAAGCAGTGTGGCTGCTGGGAATGAACGTGCGTTCCAGGAACACAGACACGGAGTGCTGAGCCACATTTTGGTCCCACCTGTGGTTCTCCTTGGCACTTAAGATTCATTCCAACCAATTGACCTGAAAAGAGTTGGCCCTGCTGCTGCTGACTGAATTGTATCCATCCCTCCGCATGCTGAAGCTCACCAAGGTGCCTGTACTAGGTGGTGACTAGGGTCAGATGTGGTCATGGTGGCATTAGCAATCTCAGAAGAGGTCATGCAAGCACAGGAGATGGCCGCTGTGTCCAAGCTGAGGGAGGCCTGAGAATGGACCTGCATTGCTGGTGCCTTGACCTTGGACTTTGGCCTGCAGAACTCCAAGAAACATGTTTAAGCCACCCAGTTAGTGGTACTCGGTCATGGCAGCCTAAGCTAACCAAAGCACCTGCTTTCTCTTCAACTTCACTATCCATGGTTCTTGTTCCAGTCACCTGAACTTCTTTTAGGTCCTCTAGAACCTCCCCCGAGGACCATCCAATCACTATTCTCTCTGCATACCCCACTCCACTGTAGGGAGAGTTAAGACAGAATCAATTTTTTTTTTTAAAGTTTTTCATGTGACACTTTTGTTGCTCCAACACTTCGTTGTGTACGTATGTGGTACTGGGGTTTGAACTTGCATCCTCTTGCTTGCCAGGCAAGCACTGCAACCACTGAGCCACCACTCCAGCCCCTGCAGTCCCTTTCCCTATTGCTCAAAATGTGCCACTGTGAGAGTTGGCACCTGCTCAACAACTCGACTTACAGGTCACCTCCAGAGCTTCCAACAGTCAAGGTCCCAGCATTTGGCCACGTTCCTTCAACCTTCTCTTCCCTTGGGAGCTTAAGGACAGTTATGAAAGGTTGCATAGTATTTCTTTGTTTCATGTACTTTTGGCTAATCCACTTTGTTGATTAAGGCCCTTGGGTGGCAAAGTATAAGGGGAGCTGGCTGATTTACTACGAATCTCTGTGGGAGATGGGGAGCTGGCTGATTTATTACGAATCTCTGTGGGAGATGTACTTGTTTGGGGCAACTTTAATCAAAGCAAGGAGGAGACACAGGCCAAGTGTCCTTTAACCAGAAGTGCTTTGGATTTTGGATGCTCCTAGTAAGATATGGAGATGGGACCCAAGTCTAAACAGGAAACGCCTTTAGGATTCCTCTGTGCCTGGCACCCTTAGGCTGAAAGCAACTTCACCATATTTGCACTGCGACTCCTCAGAGAGGCTGGGTGGGGAATTCTCCCCTTGGTGCTGCCCTCGGGCTTAGGATGGTTCAGGCTTCCGGATGCTCAGCCCCACACCTCTTCACAGTTTTCTCCTAACAGCCACAGCCTTTGGTGCTGACATTGTCCTGAACTCAGAAGGCAACATGAAACTGAGTGCATGTGGGGCCTGGAAAGTGTGTGAAACAAGAGCTGAGCTTTGAAAGACTGTTTTATTCAAACACACAGAGCTGGGTACAAATGCCTTTCAACCGCGTGGGGGAAGATCACACTGACTGCTTCCTCTGGTCATCTCTTCCTCTCCATGCAGCCCCCAGTTGTAGAGTCGTGTGGAGCATGAGCTGTGCCTCTTCCTTCACATCCCTGTTTGTGTAGTCCTACAGAATAGCTACGCAACCAAATTCTCCACAACCGCTTGGCAGTCGTCACAGTTTTGCAGCTGTTGGTTTTCCTATCGGCATCTTACAACCTAACAAAACACAGGAGCTCATGAAATGCCACTGACCGCCCTTCCTTGTGCAACTGTTTCTCAAGGTCCTGCGCAACAGATGCCCAGCGCTTTGCACACCTGTGCAGGCTGACGAGCACCAATGAGGATGCCCACCACTCTGCAGGAAGTGTGGCAAATGCCAAGGCGTGATGGCATGGCAATGCTGCAGGGCCAGGCAGGGTCAGACCCAGGAGCTGACCACTGCAGTGCTTCTGGACCTGAAGTCGGGCATGTCTTAACACGTTCACATGCGCATTACACCTGCTGCCCACTACCAGCACTGAATGTCATCCTCGCAGATGAGGTCTTTGGGAGTGCTTTAGCTCTGTGTCCCTCCTTACCAAACTTGAAATCGAGTTCCAAGGTCACATACACTGAACAGAAGACAGGAGCCCAGCTCCCCACTTACCTCCACGTGGTCTCTCCTTCCCTCCCTGTCTGAGCTGTGCCTCTGCAGCCCTTTGACCCTCTCCTTCCTCCACCAGCCTGCTTTTGGTTTTCCCAGCATATACAGATCTATACCCAAAGGTCTTCAGTGCAGCTTTGACCAATGTCCTGAGTTACAGCTAGGTACAAGAACACCACTTTGTATGAACAATCACTTAAGGACATGGTGCTTATTCAACGTAATCAAGATGATTAGTTTTCAATGTTGATACCCCTTCTATTCTCACCCCTTCATCCCTGTGCTCTCCACCTGCTCTGACCATTTCTCTCCCTGTTTACATGCAATTCTCTTGCCATACTTACGCAAACAAATGAATCCTTTTCTGGGCTGCATTACTTCTATTTCTCTTTTTCTCTCTTTTGTGGTACTGGAGATGGAATGTGGGGGCTGGTACATGCCAAGCAAGTGAACCACCACTAAGCTGTGCCCCTATTCCTTTTTTTTAAAGATAGTTTTTCATGTGGCTTTCATTGCTCTGATACTCCATTGTATACATGGTGCTGGGGTTTGAACTTGTGTCCTGGAGCTTGCCAGGCAAGAGTCGTTAACTGCTGAGCCACTGTCCACCCCTGCCCCATTCCATTTTAAAATTTTATTTCGAGACACAGACTTGCTAACTTGCTCCGGTTGGCCACGAGATTCCTATCCTCCTGCCTTGGCCTCCCAAATAACCAGGATTACAGGTGTGCACCACCATGCCCAGGTTTCACGTACACTTTCTTATTTTAAAACACACTGGACTGTTTTCCACTGGCTACATCCCAGTGGAAAAGCACCTGTCTAGCATGTGTGAGGCCCTGGGTTCGATCTCCAGCACCACAAGAAAGAAAGAGAAGAGAAAATCCTGATAAACAAAATGTGAAAATACTTCATATTTTATGAAGCTGTACTTACTGAGCATTGCTTCTAATTTGGTTGTGGCAGGTTCATTCACACTAAATATGTTTTCACTGTTTCTAAAGAAAGGAACGACAGGCTTTGTCACTGCATGTGCCAGGATGGCAGCTTCCAAACAGTACCCCCCAAAGCCGACCTGCAATGGTTCAAATCCTCCTGCCCACCCCCCTCGGGCCTCTGGCTTGCTTCTTCTGGCCACGAGTTGACTAAGCTTCATCACTGCTGCATTCGTTCCACAGGGAACTGTCCGTCCATCTGTCCACACATCCATCCATCTGCCCAACCACACGCTACATTCTCTGAAAATCCTCCTTGCAATTAATCCCTAAATATCAACATTAGGTCAAAGCCAAAGCAGGGGCCCCTGGTGCCTCCTTCTTTGCTCTGGCTGCATCCCTATCCATAGCTACACAGATCTCCCGGTAGCACATTCTGACTTCACGCATCGTGTCAGGCAAGAGCATGCCTACGTTTACCAGACATGTGCTCCTGTGCCCCAATCTTCGTCACCGTCTGTCGCCCTTGCCCCCTGGGACTGTGCACAGTACTTACACCTTCTTCTTCTCTACCACGCCGAGTCTCACAAAAGCGGCTAAGGCGTTTTTCTGCACATCGGAAGATAACACGTCATAACACTGCGAGGCACCTACACAAAGCGGAGGGGGAGCTGGAGGTTACTTGCTCTCCACTAGAAGAAACCACCCCTGTGGGAGTGACCCACCTTGATCGAGAAGTTGGCCTGTGAACTTCCTCACTGCAGCCAAGTACTGCTTCTCAGTAAAGTGCTCCTCTTCTTCATGTAAGAGGTATTTGCAAATGATCTGATTTTAATAGGGAAGGGGACAGAGAGAGGACAGCCAAGCATAAGAGAATGGTGAGCAACTTCTCACCGCCTTCTTAAAGGAATGCACATCGCAATGGAGCAAGATGCATACCCATCGAGGTGCAACCGGAGCGACGGAGTTCATATGACATCTCTTCTGACTTCTCTTCACTCTCACAGTTAGGATGAAATGGTTGGAAGTAATACTGACATTTACTAAACATTACCTTCTCATTTTAGTCAGGTGCAAGTTAACTACTACCAGCTTTGTATGTCAAGGAAACTTGAACTCATGTACTTGCGCATGCTGGTGTCAAGGAAACTTGGGAAGAGAGGAGCCAGATGTGAAGAGAAGAGCCAGATGTTGACGACTTTGTCTTTTCTCTAAACACACCTAACAAAGCACTAAGCCCTAAAACGCTGGATGTTTTTTTACTGCAGAACGGTGGTTAAGGTAGTAGCAACACTGATCAAGTACCCACCAAGTGCAAGGCTTTGTGAAGGAAGGCTGGTGGGGTCATCTCCCGGACCACAAGCACTCCCCATGCCAGGAGCCAGGCTGGTGCTTGCAGGCAGTGTATGCACACAGACTTCACCCCTGAGCCCTCTTCTCCAAGTGTGCAGGGCCCCTATGGTTTACATTTCCAACTCCCTCTCTCCCTGAGTCCTGACAGCTCCTGCTGGGTGTACCATCCCCTTGAACTTGTCTTCCCCTTCCAACATTGGCATTTAATAGCATGAAGGACTGACTCTATGTATCTTTCGGATCTTACATTCACCAAGTGCTTGCTGTGTATCAAACACTTTGCTACACACTAAGAACAAAAGACACAATGCCTGGGTAAAACTGATTATATGAATACTGTGCCCAAGGCCTCACTAAGCCACAGCCCTCTTGGTTCTGGGATGGACAAGGCCTCCTCCTCTAGGCCACCCACTAGGGAAGATCCTAGCCCATCAGAACAGAAAAAGTGCAGTGTGTAAAGGTCTTATTGATTTGATATGGGGGCCCTAAAGGAGAACTTGCAAAATTTACATACCTGGTAACATTCCACAAAAGGTTTAAAGAGTCCTACTAAAAATTCTAACACAGCATTTCCTTTGTCTGTAACAAGGATGTCCCTTGAAGTCAGCTGAATGGTTTCACTTTTGCAAAGCAGGTAACAACCTTCTTCGAAGTCCTGGGAGGGGAAAGGGGCAACCAGAACATACCCATGAGTTCAGGTTCAGCAGCACGTGCTATCTCATCACATAAGCATGTGCTCTGGATGGAGACACCAGCTAACCGCAGCTCTCCCCAAGCAGCCCGCTGCTCGCAGCAGCACAAGGAACCCTTATTCTAACACTCAAAATGCTGAACCTCAAACACAGAAGACAGAAAACACCCCGGGGATAGACCTTGCACTGCACAGCCACACTCCTTAGATCTAAACAGCAAATGCACACAGCGTATCCTGCTGACTTACGCTTACGCTTAAAACCCTCTGGCACCCCTGCCCTCACGCCCCACAGAATAAAACAAAACCTATTTTCCTTAGCATAGTACACAGAACTCTTGTCTGTGCTACCACTGCCCACCCCAGCAAACCTGCAGTCCGATGCAGGAAGCCTGACCATGCTCAGCTGTCCGCACTGTCAAGCCAGACCACCAACCTGCTCCTCCTAAGACTGAGGCACCTGCTGCCTCCCGGCCCAACTTGCCATGTTGATTTATAAATGTCTACTGCAACTGTTATTTACAGCAGCTGCATAAGAGGTTCAAGGAGAGACCCTCATACAGAATCCTCAGTTATTCATTACTCATCATCCACCTCGGAGCTCGGGAAACACAGGCCGGAACTGGGCTCTGCCGTGCTGTGAGCTCTGAGTTCCTCAGCGTGCTGCCTGTGAAGGTGCCTGCAGGCTCTGGACCCACATGTAGTACTTACCCTCAGCGCACTTCCCGGAAGGAAGATGAACTCATCTGAAAAGGTGTCCCGCAGAAAGTGGAAGCAGCTGTAGACGTCCTCTGCAAGCAGACCCACCACCAAGGTCACCACGCTGCTTCTCAAACGCTCAGGGAGCACCAGGAAGCCCATGGGACCCTAACACGCAGCCTTGCAAAGGTGAACTTTTACTCATGTAACAAGGACAAGAATTAAGTATGCTAGAGGAAGCTAGAATCAACCAGAACTCTGCCTACAGAGCAAACTACAGTCTAGCACAGTTTTAATGGTTGAATCTACATCACAAGCAAGCTTCTAATCAGTCAGTCTGGTAACAAGAAAGACACCAGTCCTTAGAAGCCTGGGACATGTTTTCCCTATGCCAAGGCCCAGCAGAAAAGGTGAAGAACTCATTTCCTAGCTTCCCTCTACATTCGTATCCCTGCATCTTTGCTGTACCTTCAGCACTCTTCCCTGTGAAGTTCTGAAAAACAAAAACCAGAAGAAATCACCAATGTGGGGCCCCACTCTTGACCTGCAAGAGGAGAGCCTGGGTGGGGAGCTCAGCCTGGGGACCCTCATGCAGACCTCAGTAGAGACCCTGGCCTTGACTCCAAGTTCCTGCCACAACGGCTGCGCCTGGCTTGTTTCCCTGCTGCTAGTACAACCAGACTGCCGCTGCACTGGTCCTCTGCCGCGCTCACCCCAGCTACCTTTGCTGCACGAGTGGCTATCGCAGCAGAAACAGAACAGACCAGGAAATGGTCAACTGTGCTCACATGCGGAGCCTTTGCTGAGCAACTATGCAACTGCCTAGACCATACTCCACTTTTTGAAGCTTAGATTAGGGAATTTCTAGGTCCTTCCAATTCTAAAGTGTTTTTTTTTTTTTTTTTGGGTTCGAGCTTGCTTTATTGCCCAGGCGGGTCAAGCAATCTATTGCCTCAGCCTCCTGAGCAGCTGGGACTACAGACACACGCCACTGTATTTTCCAATTCTAGGACTTTAAGAAAATGGCCAAGTGTTTAAGGAGTGTAAGGCCTTCTGCCTTGCTGCCGTTGGGCTGCAGAGGTGGCTGTGCACTACAAAGCTTCAAACTGCTCCCTTCATGAACTGCAAAGCCAGGCCTCTTCTGAAATTCAAGGTCACGTTCCTGAAAGTTACCTTTCCTGAACCCAGGTGTCATCTGCAAGGCTACAGCTACTAAGGAAGGACGGACAAAAATGTTGAGCAACTGGTTCCTATAAGCCGAGCACATAAGGAGAGTGATGTGCTGGAAAATAAGTCCATCGACCACTTCTGAGTCTCCGGAGTCCACGTTCAGAATCACCTGGTCTTTGACAAGGCTGGCGAGGTTGGAGTGCAGAAGGAGGCTGGACTGGACCACTTCCTCGGCAGGGTTGTTTTCTGCACACAAAGACAACGCGTGCCAATGAGATGGGGTCTGCAAGGGTGTGGCTGGCATGCGTGGACAGAGTCACTTCATACCTGCTTTCAAGCAGCAGATGCTGACCACCAACTGAGTCATGATACATGAAGGACATCCTGAAAGCAGCATTTCATGTATCAAATCTTTCTGGACACATAACTTCATCCACCCCAAGGCTGAGAGTCACTCTGCAGCACACATCAGTGCCCACCCTGAAAATCAACTCGCTCTGCCTCCAAGCGTTTAGAGGAGCAAGTTGCAAGCCTGGAAAATCGCGTGCTCGTGCCGAACTATGCTGTCTGCAGGGCCCACGATTAGCGCACGAGCACACCGAACAGACTGCTCACACCCGCGCGGCACACACCCTGCTCAGATCCCCACCCTGCTGACAAGAACATCAGTCCCTCTGCAAGCCACCAAGAGGTGGCCTGTGGTCCCAGCACCAGGTCTCCTGAGAGCGCAGAGGACACAGATGTATCTTTTCCACTTCTAAGATCATTACAGAAGTAGCTTATCATCTGACATGACCTTGCCCTGGACACTGCCACACAGGTAGTGTCAAAGAAGTGGCATGAACAGACCGATTCCTCAGCAAGGGCGACCATCTTACTGTGAACCCAAAGAGCTGGCTCACGGCTCAAGCTGGGTGCTAAGTTCTACTGACGTGTCAGGGCTGGGGCGAGGGAGAGGTGTGGCTTGCATTTAGGGCGTAGTGTAAGTTTCTTGCTGGCGAGGGCTGCACAGATGCGGCTGCACACTCAAGTGCTCCGAACACTGCTCCTTCCTGTGGACTCGTCAAGTTCAGTCTCGGCTAACCTGGCCCCTCAGCTTGCTCAAGTTAATCACATACATGGAACGACGAACAGCTCCACAGGGCTGCAAATGCAGCTCAGTGGCAGCGTCTGCCTGGCACGTGTAAGGCCCTGAGTGCAAGCCCTAGCACTTTAAAAAAAAAAAAAAAAAGAGCTCTAGATATGAGAATGCTTAGGACAGACTGAGTAAAAAAGAACACAGGTACCGAATACACATAACATGCTCTAACTTGGGTCATGATTAATTGCTCACCCAGCCCTGTCACTTGGATTTTGGCCGGCTCTATGACAACCAGAGTGGTGTAGTGCAGTCCAGCTACAGGAACTTTTTTTTTTTTTAAAGAAAGAGGGGACAGTGAGAGAGAGAGAAACAGAGAGAATCAATTTTATTTAGTTTTTCACATGGCTTCCGTTGCTCCAAGATTTCATTGTGTATGTGGGTGCTGGGGTTTGAACTCATGTACTTGCGCATGCCAGGCAAGCGCTGTAACCGCTGAGCCACCACTCCAGCCCCTACAGGAACTTTTAAGTAGTCACATACTCATTATCCCATCATCAACAAACACGAACACCTTAGAAAGATGGGTGCCTGTGTCTGCACATATCCTTGGGGTGTGCAGTTACGGGTTCAGCACTTTACCTGGCCCTCTCATGACACCAAATGCTCCTTATGTCATGATGAATAGGTCCCTGGCCTCCTAATGGACCACCACAGTGTGAGACAGGCTTCACCTCCCTCCCTCATTGTGGACAGACGGTGAGCTGCCCGGCTCTTGTCAGTAACTCCTCCCGAATTCCTCTTTGCTATGCACCAGCTCTCAGCTGCGCACAGCAGCCTCCTAACCTGGCATCGCCTCCGGTCTCTCCAGTGGAGGTTCATGTTTTAAGCTAGGAGCCAAGTGTTTCCTAAAGGCCAGTCTGTCACTTCCTGCAGCAGAGAAGTTTTAGTACAGATCTGAGGCCCCTGGGCCTACCCACCTTGCTGCTATCCACAGCCCGTTCTGCTCACCGCATGCAGCGACAACTTTCTGACACGCTCACACACCTTGCATTACCTGATCCTGTATGAACTAGGCTCCACTCCCCATCATCCTGGGGAGCTCCTTCCTGTCAAGATGGGTGCAAAGTCACTTTGTGGAACCGTCCTTCAGCATGGTATTCTCAGGAACTCTGACAGTGCACCCCGTGCCTCTGTCTTTCACTGACCCTACTACTAGTTCATCCACTGACCAACTGCCCCAGCCCTCTAGCAACCAGGAGTCTGCGGGACAGAGATCACATCCTGTTCACCTGTGTCCTGGCAGGAACCAGCATGGATAGAAACTCAATATAGCATGAGGAATGACACAGATACTTAACTAGGAACCATTAACTGGTTTTGAAAGGACTCCATTTCCAACTATCTGTAGAATTTTAAATCCAAGAGATTGAAAACAACTTGGAACTATTGCTGCATACACTGCAAATTTCCAGTACCACATCCATAACCTGGATGAGGCCTTTGCCCAGCTGCTACTACCTGAGAACTGCATAAAGCTGGGCCAGGCCGCCCTTCAGCGTGCATCAACCACAAGGCAAAGGGCTGCAAACAGGAGGAGGTCCAAGAGGGGCAGGGAAGGCCTCCTGCCCTACTCTCAACTCTGCTGGCCGCGAGGAGGTGAGGTGCTCAGGCTCTCAGGGAGCATGACATGCAAATGCTTGTGCTTAAGGGCAACATGCTAGGCCCCACGTCCCTGAGAGGTGAAAGCAGACGAGGACTCGTTCTCGCTGAAGGGTGCTTAGTTCAGCGTCCTACACGGGTTTCTCATGTCTAGGATTTATCCCCAGATTAACTGGAAAGGCAAGCCTCCACACCCGCGTCCCCTACGTACCAGGCCACAGGAGGAACCCTCCAAACGCCTGGGCTAAGCCCTTCAGCCACACAGTCTTCTCCACCAGGGCATCAAAGTCCATAGATGGCCGGTTCTGAAGCAGAACAGCAACTGCCAAGCTCCACGGGCTCAGAACTAGGTTTTCAATTTGCAGAAGCTGCATTTTGTAGGCAACTTCAGTGACAAAAGCGTGCATGTCCTCAGACTGCTTCTGCGGAATATATCTAAAAGGAAGACACAGAACACACTGTGATTTGATACCTACACATACACACTGGGTGGGAAGACCCCTCAGAAGGCCTCTCCTGCTCCTGCCAACCAAATTCTCTCAGGCCACCTACAAGAAGCATCCCCTTGCTTCACCAGTGTAATCTGCCCACACAACTCCAGGGCATGGTAAGAAATACTCCTGATTCTCAACTCCAGGGAAAAAGGATTGCTGCTTTTTAAATCGCTCACGTCACTTCTGTGGAAGCCAAGCCTCCCAGGAGGACGCCCTGCATGGTGAGCGACTCTGCTGCACATCATCCTTGTCAGGCGCTGGTCTGAGAGCTTCCCAGGGCCTGCCAAGGACTCCATTCTCACCCGGGAGCATCCTCCTGCTGAGGCCTAGAACAGGGCAGAGCGGGAATGCACAGAAGGCCTCCAAGCAGTCACGCGGGGCTGGCTGTGAAAGTCACGGCCAGGAAGTGTGCTCTGTGAGGTCTGCAGCTCTGCTGGCAAGGCACTGCCCTGCTAGGGAATTGATAAAGCTGTGCCAGTAGAGACCTAGCCTTGCTCGCAGCATCCTTCTCAGTTAAGAAAACCGAAACATGCACCTCCACCCTGCATGAGCCTAATGCCTTTTCCTGAGAACAGGGACTCTCCTTACAGCTGCACACCCCTTCCTGGGTGGATCAGCACTCAGGACATGGCTTCCTGCGGACTCACACCTCCTGTGCCTGTCTTCATTAACAATGGCACTATTTCTTCCCAATGTCAAGTGAGTTCCCCCAAGATGGTGATCACACCTGACTCTAAATGTCCCACCCACATCCTGCAGCTAATCAATGTTTTTGGCAAACACAGATCATCTTCACTGAAGTTTTCCAAGGACAAGAACAGAATGATGGAAATGAGACTGAATTATTGTACATGCATGTATGAATGTGGCGTAATGAATCCTGCCATTATGCACCAATGAAAACATGCTAAATAAATAAAAAGATTTTAATGATAAAAGAAGAAAGAGAATGAAAGGACACAGCTTCCCTGCTGATACACTGTGTGCTTTCAGGTACACCACAGCTCAGGCTTGGAGACAGTCAACCAAAGGGCACCAATTCACACAGTTAGATTTTAACCCTCACTTCTGCATCAGGTATTAAAACAGCCCTGCACCTTGGAACCAAGTTATATGGGCTCCGACTCATCCTCCCAGCCGCCAGAGATCGAAGTGATACAGGGTCTCCAAAGTATACATGGATGCTTCCAAAGTTTTCAGAGAGAATCTTTCTGGCTTTCAACAGCCCCTAGGAGCAGCACAATGGGAAAGAAGACAAAAAGGAGTGTTTATACGCCAGTCGGTGCGCAAGCTAGGGCATTCTCTACACTCAAGAAAGCAGTGTGGCCATCCTCACGTACAGTTGTGGATTCTTTAGGCTTCGGAACTCCTAGAAGTTCATATGCATAAAGAGTTTCTTCCAATATCTTATCATAGCTGATGCTTATTGGGACAAGGTAGGTATCAAAAACTTCTCTTTTAAAAAACGGTTCCATCACAATATTCAGGAGACCTGAAAACATAGGGAAAAATGTTTGCTCACCTACACTGAGGAGCACGGCACACTAAAGCATCATGCTCCATTTAGCAGGAATGATAACGTCACAACTAAAACCTTTGCGTTTGTATTCTGCTTTCTAATTTGTAAGTGACCTACCAAATTTAGGAGTCAGTGTCTTGGCAGAGCGGCTCCTGGTCCCTTCGAGGAAAAATTCAACAGGAGCATAACCATTCTTTAAAGAGAAAACAAACAAACAAAACACGAAACCCATTGCCTACTCTCAAAATGACACGATTTTTTTTTCCTGGTACTGGGGCTGGAACCCAGGGCCTCGGTGCCTGCTGGACACATGCTCCCCACCGAGCCACCCCAGCCCAGGAGTGCTCCTTCTGCTTCCTTTCCCACATGCCCTCCCAGCCCTCTGAACACATGCTGCTGCTCACATGAGCCGTCAGCAAGGGTCACACAGACCGCTAGGTTGAACGTTGCTTAGGGGGAAAATAACCAAGTTGTCTGTTTAGAAATTAATAATTGATAAAAGCAAACATCAGTGGGAAGAAAATATAGCTCGAAAACACCTGCTAATCACATGCACTTACCCGCAACATGGTTTTTACGTATTCAGAGAACACAGCCCAGTAGAGTTTGTTGCCACCAAAGGTGCGCCGCATGAAAAAGGCCCCAGACATCCTCAGCAACTCTCCTATCACCTTCATTCCCAGGAAGTCTGAAACGCAAAGGGAACTTTCCCAAGATCTAAACTCAGCACTGCTGGCCGACTTAAGGTGAGATACCCCCTGCAATATAAACAGGGCTACTGTGAGACAACCAGATGCCCCTGGGAGGCTGGGGCACCACTGTGTTTACACAGCTGGCTGATGGGCAACAGCAGGATGACACGGCGGCCATGCATGCAAGACAGACAGCTGATGTTTTTTCCATCTGGTTTACTTTTTTTTTTTAAGAGAGAGGGACAGTGAGAGAGAGAAACAGATTTGATTTTATTATTTTATTTAGTTTTTCACGTGGCTTTGGTTGCTCCAACACTTCGTTGTGTATGTGGTGCTGGGGTTCAAACCCACAACCAGGCAAGCACTGTAACTGCTGAGCCACCGCTCCAGCCCCTCTACTAGCAGTTTTAAGACAGGTTTTCACTTCATTTTCAAGTATCTTCCCTACATCTCTATTTAGATGAAAGTGCTTGAATCTGTGGCAGTTTACTGTTTTTCTACGTTTATTAACAAAGGTTGACACCTGAATCCCAACCTTCCCAGTGGCCTTAAAAGGAAGTGGAGAAACGATGTTTTTTGCCTTAGCAGTCCTACTTCTAAGCATCCATCCTACAGAAAGCGTCCATCCTACAGTAAGCGTCCATCCTACAGTGCTAATGTAAAGTTATACTGCAACACTCTTTGTAATAACAATCCTGCTGAATTATACACCCAGAACACTGAGGATTACGCAGCATCTAGAGTAATGCCAAGGGGCTGGAGCCGTGGCTCAGCAGTATCACATTTGCCGGGCGTGAGTGAGGACCCGGGTTCAACCCCAGCACCACATACACAACTAGGTGTCAGAGCAACGAAGACCAGATGAAAAACTAAATTAAAAAAAATTGATTCTCTCCCTCTCTCCTTAACAAAAAAAGTAACGCCAAGACACGAGACAGTCTTACCTTATGCCACATACAAAAATTAACTCAGTGGCTCAAAGACCTAAATGTAAAGCCTATAGAATAAAACTCAGAGGAATACACAGGGGAAAAAGTGTTCATGGCACTGAATTGGGCAACACTGTCTTGCACAAGACACCAGAAACACAAAAACACAGGGAACAGAAAAAATAAACTGGACTGCATCAAAACGTAAAATCTGTATGCATTTGGGTTGTAGTCAATGCGAAAAGGGAAGCCATGGCTCTGGAGATGACAGCTATAGACCACAACCTGGAGAGCCCTGCAGAACACACTCAACAGCCTACCCGATCCACCTGGAGAGCACCTGCAGAACACACTCAACAGCCTACCCGATCCACCTGGAGAGCACCTGCAGAACACACTCAACAGCCTAGGCACCTCACCCACCTGGAGAGCTGTTGGGGTCTGACCTTTGTCTGACCTCCACTCCGTTTCATCAGCTGCCCTGGAGCGATCTTGTTACTATTTGTATTAATTCCTTCAGGAGGGGCTGCTGCTAGGTCGTGCTTTGTTATACAAAAGGTCAAACAGGGTGGGTCAGAATGTATCAACTACAGAATGTTCCTATCTTTTGTCTGTACTGAAATCTACATAACAC
>PVKS010015553.1:10189-45859 GCA_004027875.1 Aplodontia rufa | reverse complement strand
GTTTTGTTTTTTTTTTTTTTTTATCATTAACATACTGTTATGCTTAGTGTGACCTTTTCAAAGTTAGTCAAGTTAGTACTCTGACTTTGTTCTTTTTCTTCAATATTGTATTAAAATACTCTTCTGGGTCTATTGCCTTTCCATATAAACTTCACAGTCAATTAGTTAAAATCTACAAAATAATTTTTAAATTGACAGATAAAATTATGTGTACTTATCATGTACAACATCATGATGTTTTCAAGTATACATACATTGTGGAATGACTAAATATAGCTAATTAACATATGTGTCACCTCACATAGTTATCTTTTTATGTTTGTGTGTGATGGTGGGTGTTGATCCAGGGGTACTCTACCACTGAGCTACATCCCCAGCCGTTTTTATTATTTATTTTGAGACAGGGTCTCATTAAGTTGCTGAGGGTCTCACTAAACTGCTGAGGCTGGCCTCAGACTTGCAATTCTCCTGCTTCAGCCTCTGGAGTAGCTGGGATTAACAGGTATGCATCACAACACTAGTTTAATTGTCACTTTTTAATTTGCTGGATTTTTATTGGGGTTGCATTGAAACTTTATACAGAGTTTGGGATAAATAACATGTTTGTAATATCATTTACTCATCCATGAACCTGGAATGTATCTCCATTTATTTGATCTTCTTTGATTTCTTTTTTGGGCTTGCCAGTTTAACTTGGAGATAATTCCATCTCAGCATGTATGGATATATCTACTTCATCATTTTTTTTTAAAGAGAGAGAGTGAGTGAGAGAGGAAAAGAGAGAGTGAGAGTTAATTTTTTTTTCATCTGGTTTTTGTTTTTCCTTCACTCAGCTGTATATTTGGTCCTGAGGATCAAACCCAAGTCCTCTTGCATGCCAGGCAAGCACTCCACTGCTGAGCCATCTTCCAGCATCCATACCTCATCATTTTTAACAGAGGAATATTACTTCATCACATGGTTGTACAAAAATTTACTTAGTCATTCACACTGATGAATGTTTAGGCTGTTTCCAATCTTTTTCTACCTGCAGTGAAATTACCATGTATTTTACCCTAATGCAAATATCTTAGAATAAATTTCTTAGAATACAGTCATATAATCAGGGGCTACAGTGGTCGCTCAGTGGTTATCGAGCTTTCCTAGCATGCACCAGGACCCAGGTTCAGACCCAAGCACCACGTACACAGCTAAGTGTCAGAAAAACAAGACCCAGATGAAAAAATAAAGTTGATTCTCTCGTTCTCTCTCTATCTATCCCTCTTTCTTAAAAAACAAAGTCATATAATCAAAAGCTATACAATTTAAAATTTGGGGGCTGGAGCAGTGGCTCGGTGGTTTCGGCGCTTGCTTGGCAAGCACGAGGACCCGGGTTCAAACCCCAGCACCACGTACACAACTAAGTGTTGGAGCAACTAAGGCCATGTGAAAAACTAAATAAAGTTGTTTCTCTCTTTCTCTGTCTCTCTCACTGTCCCTCTCTCTAAAAAAAATAAAAATAAAAAATAAATAAAATAAAATAAAATTTGTTATCTTTTCTCAATTTACTTTCCAAAGAAGTTGTATAAGTTTTCACTCCTTGGAATAGTACAAGGGAATATTCATTTCTCATAGCTTCACCCATACGACACATCAGTTATTATGATCTTTCTCATTTGGATCAATGAAAAATAAATCTCAGTGTTTATATTTGTTCTAAATGTGAGGTTGAATATCTTTTTATCTATTTATAAGTCTTAAGTTCTATGTAAGTGATAAAATATTTGAGACTTTTAATTTGTACTTTTATAATATGAGGCTTTAGTATTCAATTCTAACTCACAAACCACTTATGATATTATTCTTATATAATTATCTGAAGCAATTTTAGAATTAGTTACTTTTATGTGAATTGTTTCATGGTTTTTTGTGCAACTTAAATACAAGTTTTTGGGACTGGAGCGGTGGCTCAGCAGTTACCGCACTTGCCTGGCATGCTCGAGTGAGTGAGGTTCGAGTCCCAGCACCATATACAAAACGAAGTGTCCGAGGAATGAAAGTCACATGTAAAACTAAACTTAAAAATTGCTTCTCTCTCTCTCTCACTATCCCTTCTTTCTTTAAAACAAAATACAAGTTATTGAATATTATTAATAAAATGATAATATTTAACATATATATTAAAGTTGGCATATGATGCTATAGTGAAAATTTTAATGATACCACTTAACATTCTTGTTTCTTTGGCCTTTTTCGTATTCAAAAGTATTTTTTAAATAGATAGTCTTTCATATATCTGATGAAAAAGTAATTTATTCGGGTTTATTTCAGGCCTGTGGATATCTGGGCTTTGGGCTGTATGATCATTGAGATGGCCACTGGAAATCCCTATCTTCCTAGCAGTTCTGACTTAGATTTACTCCATAAAATTGTTTTAAAAGTAGGTAAGTATTATTGAAATATTCTGTTACATGCTTAAAATAAATATTACCCAATCAATTCTGTTGGATTTTCAAATTCAGTTTTTCTGCATAAGCACACAGAAGCATATTGTTTGGATAGATGATGGCAGATGGATGCCTTGGGCTGATAAAGGAGGCAGAAAATTCTGTTTTTATGAATAATATTTTCTTTTCCAGGATGCAAATAGCTAAGCCATATGTTGATAGTTGGTGCTAAGAAAAATAGTACAATGGGAATGTATTTCAAATTGTCTAAAGGTTGTTTTTAATTTTTGGCTTTTACAAATATTTGCACTTCTAAAACAAGGACTTTTGAACAATAGAATTGAGTCAGATGAATTTTTTTGTAAGCACTGGGAAATAGAAAATTAATTATTTACTTAGAAACCATCCTCTGTAACAAAAAACCAAAATAACAACAAAAACCCATAGATGGCCATGTAGTTAAAATAACTTATTCAGGAATATATTTGATGAGAACTGGGGACATAGCTCAGTGTTAGAGCACTTGCCTAGCATACATGAGGCCCCTGATTCCATCTCTAGTACCATGCACACAAAAATAATATATTTGATGAAAAACAAAATAAAAATTTAATGAAAGTTGAATCTGCTTTAACTACCCATACATTTTGGTAGTTAGCCCTTGTACATGACGTTCCAATGATTTGGTTTTTAATATTTGTGAAGGAGGAGCTTGTGGCTCTCTTTGTGTGTCAGGGAAGATGTACATAAACATAATTATAGAATTATGAGGAAGGAACTGGAAGCAATCATAAAACAGTGAAATCTGGATAAATAGTGATTTAAGATACAATTCACAGCCTTAAAAACTTCACACTTTTTTGTATATTCTTTTTTTTTTTTAACAATCTGTATTTAGTTTTTCATGTGCCTTTTGTTGCTCTGAGAACTTTGTTGGGTATGTGGTGTTGGGGTTTGAACTTGCATACTTGCGCATGCCAGCCAGTGCCATAACCACTGAGCCACCACTCCAGCTCTTGTATATTCTTTAAAGTTCTGGTTTTAAGATTAAAGTTAGAAGGAATCTTAGGAATTAATTCTGTCATTTTCCAGATGGAGAAACTGAGCCATAAACAACAGAGATTTGCTCACAGAACTGGTTACGGCAAAACTGGTGCTAAACTTAGTTTTCTCCACTCCTATTTATAGTTCTTTTTACTCTATTACTAGTCTCTATCCTTGTTTCATCTATTCAGTATTTTGATGTTGAAATAATTTTAATGGTTTAGTTGTTTTGAGCAAGGCTGCAATCTGTTATGCAGTTGAACACTTAATAGTACAACCAGTTAGATACCAATAAGGAAATATGGAAGAGTTTGAAATTGCTTTTTGATGTAATATTACATGTCTTACAGTTTGGGAAAAGAAAATGAACCTGATGTTATATATTCTACTACCTGTATGTTTTTAACAGTTTACTAGGGAAACCTCAATTTTTTCTGACATTGAGATAGTTTCTTGTTCAACTTTGAAAAATTATAAAAACTTGTTACTTTTCCTTGTCTCAATTTTTAGTTACTTAATGAAGATAACATGGCAGTTTGATTATTTCGATTGTGGAGTAATTTCTATGTTTTCTTATAAGTATGTGTTTCTCTTTTCAGGCAGTTTGACACCTCACTTGCAGAATATCTTTTCCAAGAGTCCTGTTTTTGCTGGGGTGGTCCTTCCTCAAGTTCAACACCCCAAAAATGCAAGGAAAAAATATCCAAAGCTTAATGGATTGCTTGCAGATATAGTTCATGTATGTTAAGATTAATAACTTATTGGCATAAATTATAATACAATTTTAAAATATTAATTTAGGGCTGGGGATATAGCTCAGTGGTAGAGTGCTTGCCTAGCATGTGTAAGTTCGTAGATTTGATCCACTGTATCTCTCTTTCTCTCTCACACACACACACACACACAACTTCCATTTAGCAGATCACTAATCATGTTACCAAATCTATAAAATGGAAATGATTATCCATGTACTTTCTACCACATAGGGTGAATAAGAGGACCCAAATGAGCTAAACATACTGAACTTTGCTTTGGCTAGACTCATTGCACATTTATTCTGTAAAAAGGCTTTGCAAGTGTACATTTCTTAGGGAAATAAATGACCAGAACATAATGTCAAAACAAAATAAGAAACAAAAAAAAAAAAGAACATAATGTCAGAAATTTCTGAGTTCTAATTCCATCTTTTCTAGAAGTCTCTTAGCTCTAGGTCATTGATTACTTCTAAGAATCATTTGTCAAATAAGTTTAATTTTTTCACTTATAAGAACTCACTTATTATCAAAATCTTTATTTTCTAGGCTTGTTTACAAATTGAGCCTGCTGAGAGGATATCCTCTACTGATCTTTTGAATCATGAATATTTTACTAGGGATGGATTTATTGAAAAGTAAGCATTTGAGTGAATGTGGCCTTTTAAGAATTTTTGTAATAAGACCTTTTTACTAGCAGAAAACTTGCTACATAGGCTAATGTTACATAACAATTTCTAATTTGACAAAAATTTAATGAGTTATTGTGTCAGGTACAGACTATACAGGTCTCATGGGTGAAAATTGGAATAAAGGATATCATCACACATTTAAAAATGTGTTAGAAAGTCTACTGACTTTTCCATTCTACAAATTTCAGCGTCAGCATAGACTAGAAGTAACATTAAATAAATAATCAATACTTTCTGCTCCCATTTGGACCTCTGACTCATAAAATAGTTGGTTATTCCTTTTCTGATAGGATCCTTGATCTATACACTATAATTAGCACTTCCCGAATGATTTTTTTTTCTTTCCTATTCTCTGTTGTAGGGCCTGCTCTCTTATCCTACCCACTTGAATGTTCTGTGAAAATAGGGGTCATATTTCTTTGGCCCTTCTGTGTCCCACATTGACAATTTAGATTCATATTTCTAAAAATCATTATTTTGTTTTTGGGTTTTGAAAGAGACCAGAAAAGTTTCTTATTAATTGCAGAATCATTCAGGTGACTTTTGGACATGAATTCAGAAAGGTGGGCAGCAATTTAAATGTGATGGAGTTAAGGTCAGGTATGGAAAAGTCTGGGAACTGCCATTGGAGATAGATTAAATAGAAAAAAGGCAAAGAAAAGAGGATCCTTGAGAGTGAACTGGAACTTCAAGCATTTTAATAATTTATTCTAAAACAAACAAAAAAGATATACTAACGAATTTGCCATTGATGAAAAGTACCAATAATTAATAAGAAATTTGCTTCATATCAATTCTATATAGACTAATTTGAAATCACCTGTGTATTTAGATATTAGGATTTTACTATTACAGGGTGAAAGTACCTTGAGTTCAAATTATGCTCTCAGAAAATGTTTGAGTAAGACTTTTTCCTTAGATGTTTCTGTCCTTTGTGGACCTTCTGAATTGCAAGGGAGATTTAACAGAAGTGTGACATTTTTTAATTCAGCCAGACTGATCATACTGGATATTTTTTGCATCTCCTTACATTACCAGTTAGTCAACACAGCACTGGCAAGAATGGAGTGGATTAGAGAAAAATTCATAACGGACTGATGGCAGTAGCCCCTTCCATGAGGGAAAATTGTGCAATTCATGGATGGCTGGGAAAGATACTTGTCAAGTATAGATTTTGGAATTTTGAACCATAGAAATAAATTTTCCATTAAAAGATTAGCAACTTTTTAAAAGAAAGAAGGCAAAACTTGAAAGCAAAGCAATCTTCCTTCATTATTGATGTATTGTTACATTTTGTACTGAACATATTTCTCTAGAATAGTAACTTCAGAAACTGATAGTTATCTATTGTGTCCTTTATTTTAACCACAAAAACACAAAAGTGGCCTAAATCTACCTTGAAAAGAATAGATATTTATAAACAATAGATATTTATAAAAACTTTATTTTTAAAAAAGTTAAAATAAAGTTTTACTAATAAAACTTTACAGAGGACTGGAGTGATGGCTCAGTGGTTACAGTGCTTGCCTGGCATGCACAAGGACCCAGGTTCAGACCCCAGCACCACATACACAGTGAAGTATCAGGAAAAACAAAACCCAGATGAAAAAATAAAGTTGATTGTTTCTTTCTCTCTCCACCTTCTCTTTAAGAAAAATATCTATAATCTATCAAAAAAAGCTATTGAATAAAGTTTGCATCACAAAAGGAATTTAATTCACCTGTTTGTTTTGTCAAAATTTTAAATAGTAAATTCCCATAGCAAAAAAATCATGTGTATATATATATGCATACATGTGTATATGTATATGCATAATTGCATTTATATGTATGTATGTGTATATATGTATGTGTATTTAGGTATACACATATATTTGACATACATGTATACATATATATGAATATGAATATATTTGGAATACACACACACACGCGTATTTGGTACTGGAGATTGAACCCAGGGGTGTTCTCTCACTGATCTACATCCCTAGCCCTTTTGACTTTTTTTTTTTAGACAGAGTGTTTCTCTGTTACCCAGGCTGGCCTCAAACTTGTGATCTCCTGCTTCAGACTAGAGCATATGGGATTACAGCCATGTGCTACTACCATTCCTGGCTAGGAAATTTTTATTTTATTTATTTTTAAAGAGAGGGAGGGACAGTGAGAGAGAGAGAGAGAAAGAATCAATTTTATTTAGTTTTTCATGTGGCTTTCATTGCTCTGACACTTTGTTGTGTACATGGTGCTGGTGGGGTTCAAACCCATGATCTTGAGCATGCCAGGCAGGTGCAGCAACCACCCAGCCACTACTCCAGCCCCAAAATTTTTACTTGTTTGTGCACACTGGGGATCAAACACAGAGCTTCATGCATGCTAGGCAAGTGTCCTTCCACATACCCAGCCCGTAGGAAGCAGTTTTTAATAGGTGAATATTATGCCATTCCTTGGCATGCATTTTAATTACACAACATTATTTATGCTATAATTGAAATGTGAAATAATTAGCTAAATGATTCATTAAAGATATCTTCATAAATTTTAAACAAGATTATTGGTTGATATTGCTTCTTTTATCAGATTCTTGCCAGAGCTGAGAGCTAAATTACTACAGGAAGCAAAAGTCAATTCATTCGTAAAACCAAAAGACAATTCTAAAGAAAACGAACTTGTAAAAGATGGAAGAAAAACAATTTATAGCAATACATTTTTAAATACTTCAGTTTTGGGAAAGGTAAGAACTTTGTTTTTCATTTCAGTCAGTATAACTGTATTATAGTTAGCACTCTAGTGACAAAAATAACTGTTCTCATGACTCAGATTTTGGATGTATCTATTCCAGGAAACAGAAAAAGAGAAAAAGCCCAAAGAGATCAAACTCAGAGTTATTAAAGTTAAAGGAGGAAAAGGAGATATCTCAGAACTGAAAAAGATGGAGTATGAAAGTGGACATGGTCAGCAGGATGAAACTGAAAATGCTCATGCTGTGTCCCAAGATACAAACCCTGTAACCATCGAACCACCAAACCCTGTCAATCCCAGCACTAACTCTAGTGGTGTAAAAGAAGATCCATATGCTGGAGGTTGTATGATAATGCCACCCATCAATCTAACTAGTACTAATCTGATGGCAGCAAATCTCAATTCAAATCTCTCCCACCCCAATCCAAGGTGAGCTGTAACAGAAGAGACCTAAGTAATACAATGTTCTTGTATATGATTTTTCAAAAAATCATAGTGTCTTTATGTAAACTGATATTGAAAAATATTAATTAAAATTATAATTGTATAATGGATCATTTACTAGTAATTCTTATGAATACTATAGAAGAAATTAATTTTTCTTGACTATATAGTTGTTTATTTTTTCACTAATATCTTTTGGGAAAAAAACATTTTTTTAAAGAAAGATCCTTAGAAAAAGTCTTCTGTTTTTAGGAGAAAAGAGACAATACGACTGAACTTCTGATATTCATGTACCTTGGTGCCTTGGTCCATCTGTTGCTATAACAAAATACTGACACTGTGTATTCTATAAAGAAAAGAGATTTATTTGGCTCATAATTCTCATGGTGGGAGGGTCTAACAGCATGGCGCTATCATTCTGGCAAGAGCCCCCTGAATGTATCACAACATAGCAGAGAAGTGGAGAGGAAATGGGCATGTGTATGTATATAAGCAAGGAAGCAACAGAAATTGAAGTTTCAGGCTCCTTTGTAGCAAACATTTCTTGTGGGACTTCCCTCAAGAGTGGAAAAACACCCCTCAAGAAAACCATTAATCCTCATTAAAGACCTAATCAACTCCCATTAGGCCTCACCTCTCAGCACCATCACACTGGGACCAAACTTCCAGAACATGGACCTATCTAAAACAAGGCAGGTGGTACAACAAAGCAAGCTTTATTTCCGTATCATAGCAAAATCTCTAAACAGAGAAAGGTTAGTAAAAATAATCTTTGATAGTCAAATTGCCTTTTAAGGTCAAATATTTTGGGAGGAAAACAGTATATTGGGCCCGTTTTAGATTTAGCCTCTGATACAGATTGAGACTGGTATCTTGAGTCTGATTGATTGTGGACAGTGTGAATCTGTCCAGCAACCCATTAGGACTACTTATAAACTTAGACTACTGCAATTCTAGGTAAGGAAGGAGACTAGCTTCATTCATTAACCCAAGCAGATTCTTTTTTTTTTTTTTGGTCCTGAGGATTGAACCCAGGGTGCTTTACCAATGAGCACATCCCCAGCCCTTATTTTGAAACTTGCTGAGCCCTTATTTGCTAACTTGCTGAGGCTGAGGATCTTCTTTCCTCAGCCTCTCAAGTTACTGGAGTACAGGCTTGTGCCACCACACCCATCAGCCCAAGCAGATTCTAGCAGATTGTTTTGGGCTACAGGTTGTGAGCACTAGTGGTCTGCAGAGGTGGACAAGTGCACAGACTGCAATAGCCCAGTTGTTCTTGAGCCCTAAACCATGGTATCAGTAACTGTGGGTATAATCCAGTCTTAGAAAGTAAGCTCATAAATTGAAATCCAAGTTCAGAGTAGATGGAAGGGAGCCAAGTAGGCCAGCAGCAGTAACACTGTAGCATGTTCATCACCACTGATGTCAGCCATGCATTAGTTGTTCTCTGCCCGTGACCATTTCTCTCTTTAGAGCCCTTGGTACTTAAAGACTGACAGCTGCTCTTTGGACTTCAGTGTTCCATGGTATAACTTACTCATCTTGAAACTGAAAGAAAGGCACTTCTGGGGAGTTCTAATACTTCTCATTTATTTTTAAATAATAGGTTAACTGAAAGAGCAAAAAAGAGACGCACTTCTTCACAATCTATTGGACAAGTTATGTGTAATAGCAGGCAAGAGGACACAGGTCCCACTCAAGTAAGGCAAGAAGCTAGTTCTTAAAATATGGCCTCTTAACATTGGCTACCCTTTTCTTTTTCTCTGCCGTTGGAGTTCCAACATTTTTTTAAAATATGCTTTTAGTTTCTTTCATTTACCTTTTCGTTTTTTTCCTGATGCTGGAGGTCAAACCCAGGACCTTGCACATGCTAAACATGCATTGTACCACTAAGCTGCATCTCCAGTTCCTTTTCTTTTATTCCTGAGATGAAAATAGATTATCATTTCCTGATTGTTTTCACAATTTTAGTTAATTTTCAATATCTTAATTTTTGTTATGACTGAGGTAGAATAAGTTAAGATTTCCATCTTTAAAAGTCATAAGAGGGGCTGGAGCGGTGGCTTGGTGATTATGGCGCTTGCCCAGCATGTGCAAGTACACGGGTTCAAACCCCAGCACCCACATACACAACTAAGTGTCAGAGCAATGAAAGCCATGTGAAAAACTCAATAAAAATTGATTCTCTCTGTCTCTCTTTCTCTCACTGTCCTTCTCTCTTAAAAAACAAGTCATAAGAATTTTGGTTTTTCACTTTCAAAAATGTTTTTAATACCTTACTCTGATATCTTGTATCATCCACCCAATAGATAAAATTTACATTTACTAGAAAAAAAAATCAGTGTAGTTTATCCCCTTCCCCAGCTTTTTTTTTTTTTTAAAGAAAGAGTGGACAATGAGAGAAAAAAAGAGAGAAGCAATTTCAATTTAGTTTTTCATGTGACTTTCATTTCTTGGACACTCCATTGTGAACGTGGTGCTGGGGTTTGAACTCCCGTACTCACGCATGCCAGGCAAGCGCCGTAACTGGTGAGCCACCGGTCTAGCCCCTCCCTCCCTAACTTTTAATAGGAAAGTGGTTTATTGAACTACAGGGTTATTTATAACAATACAACACAAACTTGTCTAACAGCAGATGACTTAAGTACATTTGTTGTATGTTTATACAGTGGGATACTATACAATTACATTGCCCTAACAAAGTTTTTATGATCTGTCATCAAGTGATCAAAAATAGGTAAATAGACTGGGTGTGGTGGCACACACTTGAAATCCCAGCAGCTTGTGAGCCCGAGGCAGGAGGATTGCAAGTCCAAAACCAGCCTCAGCAACTTAGCAAGACACTGTCTCAAAATAAAAAATAATAACAATTAGGGCTGTGGCTGAGTGGTTAAGCACCCTTGGGTTCAATTCCTGGTACCAAGAGAAAAAAAGAGAAAGATAAACAATATTTTTCCCAAAAGCCAAGCGCATAAGCAATTTTTTCCTTTGAATTTTCCCAGGATCCATAAAGGATATAATTTTATAAATAGAAGCAATTTGTCCACAGAATGCAATGGACAGTATTAAAATTTAAAAGTTAAGATTGTGGTTCTCTGGATCAGTGCTGTTATTCCCAGAACATTCAATATACTGAAATTTTGTTTTCTTGAAACATATTGGAGTTTTATCTGTTTATATATGTTGAATGATATTCTATTCTACTTCTTAATTATTAAAATAATTGTTGTTGGGCTCAGAGGTTCCAGTGCTTGCCTGGCATGCGCAAGGATGCTGGTTCAAACCCCAGCACCACGTACCCAACAAAGTGTCAAGCAATGAAAGCCACATGAAAAACTAAATATAATTTGATTGTATCTTTCTCACTATCCTCCTCTCTTTAAAAATAAAATAAAATAAGTGTTGTTGTATTTTGCATCATCCAAATGGTTAGCAATTTTAGGCTTGTTCATTCTACAAATAGTTAAACACATTTCTTCAACTAACTCTTGCTTGTTTAGCGCCAAATGGAGAAAGGTGTATGTAATGAGCGAACAGGACCAAGTGACCAAATGGCAAGTGGGAACAAAAGGAAGCTGAATTTTTCCAGATCTGACAAGAAAGAATTCCATTTCCCTGAATTGCCTTTTACAATACAGACAAAGGAGATGAAAGGAATGGAAGGTACACATTTGCTGTATAAGCTTCGTGAATCTCCAGATGATATAATTTACAGGACTTTTCTTTTGGTAAAACTTTAGTTTATAGCATGATTTAGGGAGAAAATAGTAAATTGCTGAGAAAAACATTTTCAACTGATGAGATTTTCTCCACTATAGTCAAATAAGGGTTGAGACAATAGAGATCATTTTAAAATCCATTAAGTCCCAAGTTTTCAATTCTATATAGGACAATGGGACATAAAGGGCTGAAGAGGTATTAAGACAGCTTTTAAAAGGGTAAATTTTTCATTCAACTCAATGTTGACAGTAAGGAACGAGAAGATGGTTTTGGTTCAGCATATGACCTGGAATAAATCATCTTCTTGTGTTTATCCATAATTATTTGCTCAGGAATGTTATATATACTTTAGGCATCCAAGGATTTGGTAGATTAAGATTTATGAATGTAAGATTTATCTTAAAACTTTATTTTGTCAAGTTGTTTCTTTGAAGAATAGTGACACCTTGTGAAAATGTGATATAATAGCAAGCATGTAGTACTTGCAGGCTCATGAGGAATTATCTGATCCACTTAGTGATACTCAGAATAAAAAATATATTCTTTTAATACTAGACTGTGACTTATAAAGCAGTATTACTACATTTTATTATTGCAGTTCATGATTTATTCATTTCCTTTGTAATAAACTAAGAAACCAACTTTAGGGAACATCAGAATTTCCATTTGAAATTCTTGAAAAGGAAGGTAAAATTTCCAAGTGGGAATAATGAATTTTCATTGTTTTACATATTTTTATAAAAGTTAAACAGATAAAAGTGCTGAAAAGGGAGCCAAAGAAAGCAGATTCGTCAAAAATACCAACTTTGCTTAACGTGAGTCAAAATCAAGAAAAACAAGAGGTAAAACTTTTTTATTTATAGCTTTAACTAAGCAATGTTATTTAGAGTCCTTGACTATGATAAGTGTATATATTTAGTTGTTACCACTAGAAAGCTATATAAAATTTAGAATTCTGCTATATAAAAGCAGGTCTATATTTTTCTAGTATAACAAATTACTGAAGGTTTCTAAAAGTTATTTTTTGGGATGGTAAATATTAGCCCTCATTTTTTATGCTTTTATTGTTTTTGAGATGGAGTCTTGCTATGTTGCCCAGGCTGGTCTGGAACTGCTGGGCTCAAGCAATCCTCCCAATTTCAGTCTCCCCAGTAGTTGGGACTACAAGCAGTCACAAGGCCAGTCTAGCTTCTTTTTGTTTTCTCTTCAATTTATTCTCCACCTAGACTAGCTATCTGCTGTTGTATTTTCACAAATATTTGCTTCAGTTAGCTCTCAGGTAATTTTGTGGAAATGTCTCCAACCCCTACTCACTAGAGTGATTTCTTAAATTTTATTTGGAAATCTTGAAGCCTTCAATTCCAAATGAATATCCTTTAAAGCTACTCTTTAAGAAAAAGAGACTGTGCTGAGAATCCACTGAGTTAAATTATATGGTGGCCTCTTATGCTGCCCTTGTGAGGTCATCTCTGTATATGATTTATCAATTTTATTATCTCCATTTTTTAAAAAATGAAGTTGACTACATTTATTCATGATAAAATTATGTGTACTTGTTAAGGAAATTTGATATTAAAAATATAGAAAAACTTGTCCAAAACTATGAAAGAAGGCATTTTAACTCATTCTCTGTAACATTTAAATGAGATTTGTTATTAGACACGATTAGATGTGTGCTCACTGTGGCATTTAGGGCTATGCCTTAGTTTTGGCCTAGAACTTATTATGAACTCCACAGTCTACTTTGTAGAAAAGAGAGATTATAAAACAGGGAAGCCACCAATGGTTATTTGTTAGTTCATTACAAAAGTAACGAGGTGGCTTTAAGCTTAAACATTTGGTGACTTACTCATGCTACAGCATGTCACACAGCACACCATTTACACACATTTTGAATGATTGGGTGAGTTAGTGCTTCTGAGCTCGTGCAGGCAGTAAGGTATTGCAGGTCTTTCTCCTGCTGTTCCATGAAAGGCCTCAGGAACAAAAAATACATTCCAATGCAAGGAAAAGGGAATTCTCAAAGCAGTTCTGTCAATTTTATGATAAGTAAATAAACAGGAAGGGAAAACCTTTCTTGCTCATATGATGTGAAACTCCTGAAAAGATGATCTTTTTTAAAAAGTGACCTTGAAACAAGTTGTTAATAGAAATAACTAGAAGTCAGTTGGTTATAGTTTATTTGTACTGTCTATTCAAAAGCAATTCTGACAGGTACTGAAATGGCATATGAGGTTTGTCCAAATACTTTTTTTAAATTAATGTAATAATTAAGAATATGTCTGTGTTTGATTTGGCAGCACATATACTAAAATTGGAACCATATAGAGAAGATTAGCATGGCCCCCATTTGTGAAGTGTTTCATATTTAAAAAATAAAATTTTAAATCTATAGCTTTAGAGTACAAGAGAATATGATATGATATAGTTTTAAAATAACTTTTTAAAAGAAATTTTTAAAGAGAGAGAGAACCACTTTTATTTAGTTTTTCATTTGGCTTTCATTGCTCCAACACTTAGTTGTATAAGTGGTGCTGAGGTTTAAACCTGAGACCTCGCACATGCCAGGCAAGCACCGTAACCACCGAGCCACCTATCCAGCCCTGTGATATAGTTTTAACAATATAAGATAGGAAGCTGGGAGTGTAGCTTAGTCGTACAGTGCTTGCCTAGAATGCATGAGGTCCTGGATTAGATCAGATACAGTAACTCAGTGGTACTGTTCTTAGCTCTGTCACTGACTTGTTTTTTGAATTACTAATCAAATCTAAAATTTTCATAGATGTACATTAAACTCTTTCCTGAATCTTAAATGTATATTGAAATAGTGCATTGTGCATTGAAGAGGCTCTATGACTAGGGAGAAACCCTAAATTACTATGAATGAGTCATTTAGGCAAGAGAGGAGTCCATACAAAGGCCACCTTTAGAGAATACTTTGTTAGTCTTCCTGCTCCTTATGAAACAAACCCCAGGTGCAAAGTACAGGTATTCTGTCTCTGGCTGTATTTCCTTAGCCAAAGATTCACTGTATCCTCAATTAAGGTCCTGTTTCTATTTACTTTTAGAATACAGGAAATGCACAAACTGAAAGGAAGAAGAACCTGCCAGATGTAGAGTAGAAAATGAAGCAGCTGAAAATTCAGGGAATCTCAGAATCACTGTATGGTTTTAAAGGAATGCTTTTTATTAATGTTACATACACAAAAGTGTTGACTAGAGGATCATACAGATAAATCGTAAATCCTGAGTAGTCATGTATATTTACCTAAATTTGTTTTTAAATTTATAATATTTGAATTATTCATGTTTTCTTAACTTTAACATTAATTTATAAAAATTGCCTGAGTGGTATATTTTAATAAAACTGCAGCTTACCTTAAGTCACATAATTTTATTTGAGTATCTGTTATTTCAGGCATGTTTGATTAGCGGTCATTCTTAGCTTTGGTTCAGAGTTTTATAATTACAGAAGGAAGTTTCTAAATATGTAATAAAGTGAGATCCCAGTGTCTGGGAACACCAAACATTTCTGAGCAAACAAGTTTACTTGATAAACAGGAACATTCTGGAGCAGCATTTCAATAAATTTGAGAAGATTGTTTAAAAGGATGGAAACTGAACAAAGCATGGAGGCAAATCTCTTTGCTTGACCAGAATATTTATCATTTAGTTTTTTACATATAATTTAACATTAATACAGTCAGGATTTGGCGGCATATATTTACATTCTTATCCTTGATTCTTACTAGCTTGGTTTCTAATTTTAGGGTGGAGATGGCCATTGTGAGGGGAAGAATTCGAAGAGGAACAGATTTTTTTTCTGGTAGCGTCTTTTCTTTTAAATAATCGTAAAAATACAGACTAACAATTCTTCCCTTTTTATGTTATATACAATAGAAGTGTAACTTGAGCTGTTGCTAAGACAGCCATCCATCCATCTGCATTAGCCTCATCCAACTTTTTTGTTTTGTTAGGAAAATGTTCTGTTTTCTTCTTTCTTACTTCTAAAAACTCTCTTGTTGTAATGCTTTGAATTGGAATTATAAAGTCATCTCCTCTCAGCCTGCTTTTTTACTTGCCATGATTACTGAATGGGTAATGCATCCTGTCACTTGACACACATTGCACTTATACTGAGCTCTGTCTTCTGAGCATCACAGACCCTCTAAGACCAATTATCTCCTGGAATTTTCTAGCTTCCTGAAAATGAGTTCTTAATGAAATAGCTGGCATTTTATTTTTTTACATTTTAAATGGTATTACCACTGAAATACATCCCTAGCCTTTTGCTTGTGTGTGTGTATGTGTGTGCGTCTCCCAGGGATTGAACCCAGGGGTACTAAACTATTGAGCCACATCCCCACCCCTTTTTAATTTTTTTATTTTGAGACAGGGTCTCACTAAATTGCTCTGGGCCTTACTAAGTTGCTGAAGCTGCCTCGGCCTCCTGGGCTGCTGGATTACATGTGTGCACCACCATGCCCCATGTCCCTAGCCCTTTTTATTTTTCACTTTCAGACTGGATGTCACTAAATTGCTTAGGGCCTTACTAAATTTCTGTGGGTGGCCCCAAACTTCCAATCCTCCTGCCTCAGCTTTCCTAGTTCCTGGGATTATAGGCCACTGAGCTTGGCCTGACCCATTATTTTAAAAGCTAATTATTACCATTACATGATGAAAAACATGGTCCATTGTTCAGCAGTAAAAACAATACTTATAAAATATCTAAAAATAATATGGTATTGAGATGTTAATTCTTTATTCTTGTAAACAATTGACTTACACTTGTCCAGTTTCCTAGTCCCATCTGATAGTGCCCTTTATGTGGTACAGAAATTTTCTATTTCATAAAATCAACTGTGCACAACCCAGAGGTGGCTTACTATCTGACTTAGTTCATTTTCTATTGCTATAACTGAACAATGCAGATTGGGTAGTTTATAAAAAATAGGGTTAGAGGCTGGGAGGTCTAAGAACATGGTGCTGGCATCTGCAGGGCATCTGGTGAGGGCCTTTTTATTGTATTATAAACATCATAATATGACAGAAGACATCACATGGTGAGACAGAGCAAAACAGGCCAGCTTAGTCACTCTTCCTTTTCTTATAAAAGTCATTAAAGACAGCACGGGGACCCACCTACATGATCTCATTTAATCCTAATCACCTCTAAAGACTTTAATCTCCAAATATATAAACATACAAATTTGGGGATTAAGTTTCCAAGATATGAAGAATGTGTATGTGTGTGTGTGTGTGTGTGTGTGTGTGTGTGTGTGTATGTGTGTGTGTGTGTGTTGCTGGGATTTAAATCTGGGATATTGTACATACTAGACAAGCACTACCACAGAGCTACATCCTCAGCCCTCCAATTCATGAACTTTTGAGGGATGCATTTAAACCTTAGTACTACCAAAATTCTGGATTTTTCCGCTCTACAAAAGTTAATAAAACTGTCTTAGTTGGTGTTTTACCAAGATTCTACCTGATTCCGTATTTACTAAACAAACATTGAAATAAAGGATAACATGATTTTATTTTTTTAAATTTACTTCATTTTATTTCTTGGTACTGGAGATAGAATCCAGAGCCTTGCATGTGCTAGGCAAGTGCTCTGCCACTGATCTACATCTCCAGTTCTTTACTTTTATTTTGAGACAGGATCTTGCTGAATTGATGAGGCTAGCCTCGAATTTGCAATCCTCCTGTCATAGCCTCCCAAATATCTGGGATTATAGACATGCAACACTATGTCCAGCAGAAAACATTATTTCCTTATTGCAATATTATGATGTCTTTTCATTTCTTTTTAAGAAAGAGGGACAGTGAGAGAGAGAGAGAGAGAGAGAGTGAGAGAATCAATTTTATTTAGTTTTTCCTATGGCTTTTGTTGCTCCAACACTTAGTTGTGTACATGGTGCTGGGGTTAGAACCCTGCTCCTTGCACTTGCCAGGCAGGCTCCATGACTGCTGAGCCACCACTCCAGCCCTCAGAAAAAGTTTTGACTAGAATTAGTAGTGAGATTATTATATATAGTATGTCTTTCTAACCAATTACCTGCTAGCTTTAGCAACTTATCTTCTGCAGAGAAATTAACAATTGTTCCCTGTGGTATGTTCAACAAGTATAAGTCTATCCAAGCCTGTTGCATTTGTATATTTGTCTATCCTTACACCAATATAAAAAAAAAGTCTTTTTGTTTTGTCAGTTTCTTACAAAAATGCCTCTTGGGATTTTGACTGGGATTTTGACATAGATAACAACTGATGTGTCAACTATATATCAATTTAAAGAGAATGGATATCTTAACAATATTGAGTCTACCAATCCACAAGCATGATATATAAATCCTCTATTTAGATCTTTAATTTCTCTTAGCATTGTTTTGTAGCTTTCAGTGTAGCCATCTTATACATCATTTGTTAAATTTATTCCTATATATTTGTTGATGCTCTTATAAATGGCATTGCTTTTTAATTTTTATCTTCCAGTTGTTTGTTGCTAATATATGGAGGTACAATTCCATTTCTACATTGACCTTGTATCCTGACACCTTAAAAAATTCAGTTATTAGTTGTAGTGGATTTCTTTCTTTCCTTCCCTCTTTCCCTCCATTTTACTACTCTTCTATCCTTCCCTTCTTATCCCCTCCTAATTTTTTTTTGTATGTTCCTCAGGATTTCCAATCAGCTCGAGTGTCCCCAATCCAAAAATCCAAAATCCAAATGTTGTAGAGTTCAGAACTTTTTTAGCATCTACATTACACTCAAAAAGTTGCAGTTTTTGCAGCTTTTCAGACTTCAGACTTTAGATTTTTTAATTAGGGATGCTCAGTTGGTACAATCTATGCAAATATTCCAAAATCTGAAAAACCTCTGAAATCTGAAACATTTCTGGTTCCACGAATTTAGGATAAGGTACATGCAACCAGTGTAGTCAACTATGACATCTGAAGATAAAAAAATTTGCTTCTGGGGCTGGAGTGGTGGCTCAGCACTTACAGCACTTGCCTGGAATGTGTGAGTACAAATCCCAGCACCACGTACACAACTGAGTGTCTGAGCAACGAAAGCTACCTGAGAAACTAAATAAAAAATTGATTCTTTCTGTCTCTATCTCTCTTTCTGTCCCTCTTTAAAAAAATTTTTTTTTGCTTCTTCCTCTCCAATGTTTATGCATTTTATTACTTTTTCTTGCCTTATTGCATTGGCTAGGACATGTGATATAATATTGTGTAAAAGTAGTGCATGGACAGTTTTGCTTGTTTTCCTATACTAGGGAGTAATTATTCAGTTCCTTCCCACTAAGTATATTGTAGGTTTTAGGTAGATGACTTTTGTTAGATTGAGGAATATTCCTTCTATTCCTGTTTTCTGGAAACTCTTACCATGAATGGCTTTTGAATTTTGTCACATGCTTTTTCTGCCTCTATTGAGTGGTTCTTATGATTTTCATCCGTTATTCTGTTAATGTGAATGACATTGATTGATATTTAAGTGTCAAAACAACCCTGAATTCCTAGGATTACACTCTACTTGATTCATTTTATGTGTTGTCGAATTCAATGATTAATATTTTATTTTATTAAGGAATTTGGCATCAATGTCAATGAAGGATTTTTTTTGTTTATCCATTTTCCTTATGTTGTCTGTTTTTGTTATATTTGTTATTGTGCTTCATAAACTTAGTTGGGAAGTGTTCCTCCTTTGTTATAATTTAGATCTTGAATGTTCTTCAAGGGCCCACATGTTGAAGGCTTGGTTTCCAGCCTATGGTAACTGGGAGGTGGTTGAATCTTTAAGGGTGGGACTTAGTGGAAGGAAGTTAGGACATTAGGGTGTGCTCTTGAAAGGGATATTGAGACCCAAGCCCCTTCCTGTCCTGTTTTGCTTTTTCGCCACCATAAGGTGAACAGGCCTCCACCACCACATACTCCCACAAAGATGTGCTGCCTCACCACAGGCCCAATAGCAATGGGCCAACCAACCATAGACTGAGACCTCTAAAACTGTGAGTTAACGTAAACCTTTCCTCTTTAAAGTTGATTATGTTAGGTATTTTGTCACAATGATGCAAAGCACCAATTCATCCTTCTTCAGTTTCTTGAAAAAACTGCATGTAGTATTGATTTTGTTTCTTCATTAAATGTTTGTTAGACATCAACAGTGGGGCCAACAGGGTCAAGAGTTTTCACTGTGGAAAGATTTAAATATATAAATTAAATTCCCATAAATTTATTTAATCCATATAGAGATATTCAGATTTTTTTTCCATGTCAGTTTTGGTAATTTGTCTCTTTCAAGGAATTTATTCATTCCATCTAAGTTGCTAGTTTCAGCAGCATAAAATTATTCATTGTTTTCTTTGTTATCACTTTATGGTTAGTGAGACCTACAGTGATGTTCTCTTTATCATTCCTGTTATTGGTAATCTATGTTTTCTCTCTTCCTTTTTTTGCTTGGTAAATCTAGATTGAGGTTTATCAATTTTGCTAATCTTTGAAAAGGACCAGCCTTTAGTTTTACTGAGTGTTTCTACTGAATGTTTTCTATTTTACTGAGTTCTACTTATATTTTTATTATTTCTTCCTATTACATATTTTTTGTTTTAATTTACTGACTTTTTTTTTAAAGAAAGAGGGGACAGTGAGAGAGAGAGAAAGAGAGAAGCAATTTTTATTTAGTTTTTCAGGTGACTTTCATTCCTCAGATACTTTGTTGTGTACATGGTTCTAGGGTTTGAACTTGTGTAGAATGTGATGGCATTAGGATAGATAGTTTTTTTTTTACTTGTATTTTATTCTTATAGCCTTTTTTTTTTTTATCAACCCTCCTCAACAAATTGTATTTCCAGGGTCTGAGTAACAATACAGCTGCCCAAAGTGTAAATTAAAGAACTCTAAGTAGAAATTAGGCCAGGTTACTAAAATAATAAGCATAATTGCATAGGGAAGTAATCAAGAAATCTTAGGTGATATAGGAGGTATTAGTTGCAAGCATATTAAAGACAACAAGATAGCATTCCTTAAAAATTTTTTTAAAGTTGAATGAGTTCTTTAAACATCTATAAAACATAAAGATTATATGTATTGGTGGGGTACCATGTAAAGTGTCAATAAGGCATTCTTTGATTTAATAAAAAGTGAAAGTATGGAAACAAAATGTCCTGCTAGCCTACTAACTTCCTAATTGCTTATCTTCTCCTGCAGAGAATGGTTAGTGTTCTTTTTCTTTAGGTAATATTAAAGCCAAACTAAAAGAAGACTAAAGAGTTCTTCAAGCTGTGTTCTATTCAAACTTGCCTGATATATTGCCATTCATCCTAGGTTTGCTATGAAATAGTTGCTTGTTATTGATTAGTTTTGAATTCTTATTTGGGAAATCTTCGGGGGCACATAAATACAGCAGCCTTCTTTTTTAATTTTTCTAAATTTTTGAACAATCATACAAGTTTTTAACAAAATAATATAAAATGTGTATAGATTCTGGATATTACAATTACCCCCAGGAGTGCCCCCCCCCAATTACCCACCCTTACATTACACCTTATCTGGATTTAACACATGATAATAGACCAACTTTCTCACTGGGTCTAGTCCCAACCTCCACAGATGAGTGGAGACAATCGACCATTAGTTCTCTGGGTTAAGCTGATTTTACTCAGCATAATTTCTTCCATAGCCATCCATTTACCTTCAAAGGCTATAGCAGCCTTCTTAAATATATCTTGGGAAGGGCATAGTGCCACATTCCTATAATCCTACCTGCTTGGGAAGGTTGCAGGTTGAGACCAATCTGGGCAATTTAGCGAGACACTGTCTCAAAATAAAAAAATAATAGTTCAGTGGTAGAATGCTTGCATAGCAAATGTGAGGTGAGGCCCTGGGTTCAATTCCCACACACTGCCACCATAAAAAAAGGTCTCAGACAAAGAAACAATAGACTTATTCACCTTAATTTTGAAACCTGGAGATCTAGAAAGAATTGCCTGATTATTGATTTATAGTCATCTGAAAGAACAGTGGAATTACTGAGTTTATTATCATCAGTATAAATTCATTATTTTATCTTTTAAAAAATATGGTTAGTTTCTCTTCATAATAATTCAATGATAGGATATTTTTGTAACTTGAATAATCAACAAACATTTGGGTTTATTTCTCAGCAATCTGATCCAGACTCATGGCCTTAAATACCATTTATATGCTGATGAATCTAGCCTGAACTTGGCCCCCAAATTCAAGACTCAGATTTCCAATTGCCCATTTAACAGCTCCATTAAGACATCTAAGAGGTGTCTCAAACTTAACCCAACTAAATTAAGGTTCCTCCTTTCTTCCCCATTCCCGCCTGCTCCCTTCATTGTTTTCTACGTGTTAGTTAAGGGCAATACTGTTCTTTTAAATAGTCCTTTTGTCCTCCAGAGGGAGCCCAAGGTCTACCGTTTTAAAGAGCTAGGGCCAGCTTCTGCCCTCATTTGGTTCCCTGTTGGACTGAACTAGTTTGTGAAGATAGGGTGTTTTTATGGCAGTGCTTTTCGCTCTAAATCTCCTAGATGACACATGCAATCAAAATACAAGGTAGGAATTGGGTTTCCTCATCTGAATACCTCAGGACATTTCGAACCAAGTCCTAGAATATTTATACACATTTCAGGAGGATTTGCTCTTGAGACATTTCTTTGTGGCTACTAATTATTACATTGAATAGTATTATAATGTTAAAAGTATCTGATGTCTCATGAAAAACAAGATTATGGAATAATTCTGCCATCAATAGTCTTCCTTCAATTGTTACTAAGTTTGATAAGTCATTTAATTTCTCTCTATTCTCCCTAAAATGGTGGCATCAGAGTACTTATTTTTATTTGATTGATTGATTGGTTGTTTTGTTTGTGGTACTGGGGATTGAACCCAGAGACACTCTACCACTGAGTTACATCTCCAAATCTTTTTATTTTGAGACTGGGCCTCACTGAGTTGCCAAGATTGGTCTCGAACTTGCTGATCCTCCTGCCTCAGCCTACCCAGTTGCTGGAATTACATAGTTATTGAACTGTGCCTAGAGGCACTAGGGGCTTCTTTCATTTAAAAATTGTTTATCAAATGAATATTCCACTTTTATTAAAAGTTATGTAGTGTAACAGTCCGAGTCTAAATTAGTATCACATTGCCTGAGTGTAAAGAGCAGATTCCTAAGTGGTTACTGCCTGTACCATTTTTTCGCTGGGGAGTGTGCTAGAGTGGTATTTTGTTGCCTCAGTTTTCCAAGCTGCAAAAGGGGGACAAGAAAGCTTATCTCTTATTATAGATCTTGTGAGGACTCATGCACAGGGCATAGTGGGTTTGTACTGATGAAATTTAGTTGTTTGCAGAACCACTGGACTCACCTTCAAGAATACAGAATTAGGAGGGCTTGGTGCAGTAGCACAGGCCTGTAATCCCAGCAATTTGGGAGGCTGAGGTAGGAGGATCACAAGTTCAAACCAGCCTCAGCAACTTAGTGAAATCTTGTCTCGAAATAAAAATAAATAGGGGCTGTAATGGTAGCTCAGTGGTTCCAGCATTTGCCTGGCATGCGCAAGGACATGAGTTTGAACCTCAGTACCACGTACACAGTGAAGTCTTGGAGCAACAAAGGCCACATGAAAAACTAAATAAAATTGATTCTCTCTCTCTCTCTCTCTCACTGTCTCTCTCCCTTTAAAAAATGGCTACCTTTAAAAAAATTAAATTAAAAGGGCTGGGAATGTGACTCAGTGGTTAAGCACCACTTCAATCCACAGTACCAAAAAAAAAAAAAAAAGATAATAATAATAAAGAATCCAGAATTCAGGTTTTTATTTTAGTTTTGTTGTCCCAGTTGTCTGAGTTTTTTTTTCTGGGAATAAATTAGGTCTAGAGATGCCCTCTATTCTTATTGTACTCTGCCTGTGAAGTTTTGAGGGTGTCTGCATTGGTCTTCATTTATTCAGACGTGAAGTTAGCATGAGTGATAAATATATCCTTTATCTGCTCTGCATGTTTTAAATGTTTCATTAAATAAAAGAAACAAATAGAGGGGTGAAGGGTGTATCCCATTGGTAGAGCACTTGTTTAGCATGCTCTAGGCCCTGGGTTTAATCCCCAGCAGTGCCAAAAAGAATAAATATGGCATTTAGAGTTTTAAAAGAGAACTATATAATATGTCCCCTATTGTGGTTGGGAAGAAAATTAATCTCTGGAGACCCAGTAGCACTTTCTAGAATTGTACTCCATGTCAAAGAGGAGATACTAGTGATGTAGTTCTTTTTCATCCTGGGAAAAACAAATCTAGATCAGCAGTTCCCAATTTTTACATTTTGAGGTTACATTGGATTTTCTCAGAATTGTTGTACACTGGTGGAGTTTATAAAGTGATGTTACAAACATGGCTATGGTACAGTGTTGAGTTAATTTTGATAGATCTGGGTTATATGGATGCTGAAGTTTTTAAATGAGGGCCTTTTGTTAGAAACAGAATATCAGATTTCAAGTGCAAATTTGCCAGATCTGCTTCCATGACCTTGGAAGGAGACTGTGGGGAGGAGCTAATTGTTTTCTCAGCATATATGCCTCCCTCCACTGATAGGATTGCTGCTATTTGTCTCTGTGATGACCAATAGTCAGTCAGCAAAGTGGGTTACAGCAGGGCAGTGACATCTGAATTAGTAATCAAGTGTTCAGGTTTTAAATCTGTTGAGAAGCCATCCACGTGCTGCTGTGGGAGTCCAGGCTCCAGTCCTTTGACCTTTGACCACATGGAGTTGTTGTAAGAGGAAGGGGTTGCAACTGGTAGGTCAGTGTGTAGCTGCTGTGTGACACTCATTTCCTTTCATTTGGAAAGGAAACACAGAATATAGTCACAGGGTAGCGAGCACCCTGCTGCACTGAATAATCAACTCTGACTTGATTATAAATTAAACCTTGCTTTTGATGGGCTCAAATTTTCTCCTAATTATCAAATTCAGTGGCTTTCTTTAGTCCTTATTTCCCCTGATCTTCATGTCACATTTGACACTATGAATCATCTTTTCTTTCTCGAAACACTTTTTGTCACGTTATCATTTTCTTCTCACCTCCAAATGCTTCCCTGATCTCCTGATAATTTACCTTCGCACCTGTTATGTTACCATTTTCTGAAGTTCAGCTCTTAAGTTCTCTATTTTTCCTTCTTTCCTTGAGAGAAGTATAGCTTGACTACCACTTCTGAGAGTATTTGAAGATAGGACCCCCAAATTTGTAGTTCTGACACTGACATTTATCTGAAACCCCAGTTTCTGTGTGTTTGTTAAATATTTCCACTTTTTGAACCAGTACAGTGGCACAGGCCTATAATCACATTGTCTTGGGAGACTGAGACAGGAGTATTGCAGATTCAAGGCTAGCCTCAGTAATTTAGTGAGACCCCGTCTCAGAATTAAAAAAAAAAAAAAAAAAAAAGAAAAAAGGATGGACTAGGGATGTAGCCCAGTGGGTTTAATCCTTAGAAATACAAACATGCATACGTATTTTTACTTTATCATTTTGCTATTCCTTCACATTTATCTGAACTGGATTAATTTCTCTCCAAGCCATCTTTTCATCCTGGCTTTTCTCATTTTTAAAAGTGTTACCATGATTTTTCCTAGCCTGAAACTTGGATTCAACTTGATTTGTTCAACCTCTGTGTATTTGATAGCTATTCAGATATCAGGACTACTTGATACATTCTTTCTAGCACATTTTGATCCTCCCAAATTGTATTATTTTGTGTTTAAGCTGATGTAGCCTGCCTTACATGGCCTGGACTCCCGCCGTATTAATAAGGTGATTCTACTCCCTGGACTGCTATGTTATGTGTTGTTTATACTATGCTTTACATCCTGCTTTGTGAAATTAGTTACCTCTTAATTTGTGTGTCCTCCACTGAGTTATTTAGCTCTTGGAAAGTTAGTGTTGAAAATATCTCCATACCTTTGTCACCCCACCCCTGTTGTCTTTATATAATTATGTGCCTTAATATTATGAAACAGATAATTTAAATTCAAAATAACCTTTGTTGTTTAGAGACTTGCTGAAGTCTTACAAATGATGTTAAAAATAATCATAAGGGGTCAGGGTGCAGTTCAGTAGTAGGGCACTTGCCTAGCATGTATGAGGCCCTAGGTTCCATCCCTAGTATGTAAGGGGGAAAAAAAGAAAAAGAACAGTAGGTATGGATGTTGCTGAACAAGCTTGCCAGAAGAAATTTTGGGATGAGAATTAATAGTGCCATGCTGTAGTTCCTCTTTAAAACTCCAGATTGCTCACAATTCTGTTGATATTGAGAAAAATGTAGTGAAGATCTTGAATTTTCAGCTCTCTTACATAAAAAGCAAATCTACTTTTTCATTCTGACCATATGGGTACTAGATATCTGACAATATATGTATTGCATGTTTCAGAAAACTCCAATCATAAAACCTCTCATTAAAGGCCTAAAGTTACTGGTGGTTTACCACATTGGTTTGAACAAGCCACCCAGGTAGAAGGAGACATTGGCAAGGTGGGAAGTTATGTTGGAGACTGCATATAAAGCTGAGTCCTGAGTTGGGCACTGTGGCTCTCACCTGTAGTCCCAGCTTCTTTGAAGGCCAAGGCAGGAGGATTGCTTGATCCCAGGAGTTTGAGGCCCGCCTACACAACAGAATGAGAACCCCCAATCTCAAAAATAAAAAAAAAAATTAAAAAACCCACTGATCTGAGTCCTTAAAGTGATACCTTTACAAAGTGAACCCAACTACTATGTATAAATATAATACTCTAATAAAAAAAGGTTATCAGGGCTGGAACTGTGGCTCATCAGTGCAGCGCTTGTTTGGGATGCATGAGGATCTGGGTTCAGACCCCAGCACCATATACACAACTGTCAGGAAAAAAAAACAGATGAAAATATAAATAAAATTGATTCTCTCTCTCTCTCTCTCTCTCTCTCTCACACACACACACACACACACACACACACTCACTCTCTCTTTAAGTTCCTCTCCTCTCTGAGAGGGCCACTCTCTCCCCTTATCCCTTGAGTATTCATTTTCCCTTTTTCCCTTCCCTGTTACCCTTAGCAAAGAGTGAATTTACCTTTCTTGTTCGTGGCTCTGGATGGAAAGAAAAAAAAACTTTCCCATGAAAATTAAAAACCATCTTTTCTGCAGTCTTGGTGTCAGAATTCATAGTATCTATGTGATCCAAAATACCCAAGATTAGTATACCAGATAGGTAATGAAACCATGTACCTGGTAGAAGCAAACACAAATCCTTTCAGAGGAATATAAACTAGGATCTGACAAAAATCCCCCAGATAAAGTTCCTGTGAACATGAGTTCACTATTAAAAGTCACAAACACACAAAGAAATAAGCCAACAAGAACGGGAGTTTGCAGAACAACAGAATCAAAGTTGCAGAAACTTCACAAATTAAACTTGTAAGATACATAATATGCAAAAAAGTTTATGGTGTGTAAAAGAAGATATCAAATGCATGTTTTTTTTTTCAGTGCTGAGGATCAAACTCAGGATGTTCAAGGCAAATGCTTTAGTGTTTAGCTGTATTTCCACCCCAAGATATTTAATATATGAATAAGAAACAGATTGTCAGGGCCTGAGAGTGTGGCTCAGTGGAAGAGGGTTTGCTTAGCATATGTAAGACACTTGTTTCAATCTCCAGCACTGTAAAGAAAAAAAAATATGAGGTTGAAAGAGTGAGGAAGAAACAGATTATCAAAATTAACTAAGCAGTTTGGAAAAAGAACAAAACAGGATACCTAGAAATCAAAATGTAATAATTGAAATTAGAATCCTAGTGAGTTGGTTAAATAGCAAATTAGACAGAACTAAAGTGAGAATTAGTGAACTGAAAAACAGATCTAGAGAAATTACCCAGAATTCACTCTAGATCTTCTTTAACCCAGACAAAGAAGTAGAAAGGATAAAATAGAGGTTAAGAAATAGGGCAATATTAAAAGAAGTAACTGTTGATAATTTCCCAGAATTGGTGAAAGACAAGAATCCTCAGATTCAGTAATTCCAATGAATCCTAAGCAGATAACCGAAATGAAACCCATTCTCAGATACATCATAGGGAAAGTATCAAAAGAAGTCAGGAAATGAAAAGCATTGAAAAAAACCAACTGCTATAAATGAATGATAGGTGGAATAACAGTTGATGTCTCAACTTAACAATGGAAACCAGAAGACAGTGAAATAATCTTTCAAGGACCAAGAGGAAAATAACTGTAAACCTGAAATAGTATGGCACATTAATAGTTAGCTCACAATATCTGTTCCTCATTTATCCTTTTGTAATATGAAATCCCTAATTTTTAACTAATCACAAGAATTCCTGGAATAAAAACTTTTTTTCTAACTTTCATTACAATTAGATGTGGTCATATCCCTAATTTCATTCATCAAAGTGATGTAAAAGAAAGTAATGTTTGCTGGGTGTGGTGGTACATGCCTACAATCCCAGTGACTTAGAAGGATAAGGCAGGAGGGAGGATCACAAGTTTGAGGACAACCTCAGTAACTTAGTGAGACCTCTAACAGAAAATAAAAAGTAAAAAGGACTGGTGATGTATTCAGTGGTAAAACATTCCTGGTTCAGAGACTCAAGGATTCAATGTTTTCCCTCATTTGTGGAGGCTAGAGCAAAACCCAGCTTGGGTGAAAGGTAGTCAGACTCATATATTAGACCCTGCAAAGGTGTAGCAACACATAGGGGAACCATAGACATGGGGGGTGGTGAGGTGGGGGTATGGGAGAGGGAGGAACGACAGGGAGGGATCTAGGGAGATAAATCAACAATGTAGCATACTCTTTATCAAACAATACTTACAATCATTTAATTCTGGAAAATTCACAATTTAAACATCTATATTGCTTTAGGAGCTAAAAATAGAAGAATCAAGAGACTGGGGTGGGGGTAATTCTGGCTTAGAAACAAATTCATATCATAGTTACTTTATATGCATTATGATTATACAATAATTCAACTCCTTAATAAAAAATATGCATTTTAAAAATGGGGGGGAAATCCCACCCCAGGTTCAATCCCTAGTTTAAAAAAAAAGTCATTCTTTGCCCTTTTCTGCTAGCTCTTAGACAAGCAAGAAGACTGGAGCTTTGTACAATAACTCAATTCCTTAATGAAAAAGAAGAAGAAGAAGAAGAAGAAGAATGCAGCTCCAGCAGCCATTGTGGACAAAAAGGAGCATACTGAGGATGGAAGAACAACAAATATTTGGAGACTGGGCTCTTGATAGTCATTGCCAAACCAAACCTTTGTTTACATGAAACATACTTCCACATTATTATATTTGGTTTTTGTATTAGAGTTCTCCAGAGAAAGAACCAACAGGGGGCCATTAGATTATTTTACATAATCAGAGGTCAAATAGTTCCACAACAGCTGTCTGCAGCCTAGAGAGCCGCAGAAACTGGTAGTTGCTTTGTTCAAGAAGGTGGAAGCCTCAGAACAAGACAGATTCCCAATATGTGGCCCCAGCTCAAGGTCAGAGGCCTGAAAGCCCATGTTGCGGAGCTGCCGATGCATGTCTGTATTCAAAGGCTGATGAATCAGGAGTCCGTGGGCAACGGCAGCAGCAAAACACAAAACAAAAATGCTCTCAAGCAGGACCAAGTGTATGCACTCTTCCTTCTACTTTTTGTTCTATCCCAGCCTGCTGGATGGTGCTACTCATGTTCAGGGTGGGTCTTTCCCACACAATTCACCAACTTGTGAGCAAATTTTCTCTGAAAACACCCTCCCAGACACACCCAAAATAACACTTTACCTGTTATCTAGGCATCCCTCAATCCAGTCAAGTTGGCAACCAAATTAAACTTTCAAGGTTCTCCCAAAGAGGAGACAAAATTATAAAGAAAACAACAGAAAAAGGGCAAATGCCCAAAATAGCATGACAGAAATAGATTCAAATATATCAATAATCCTTTAAAGCATGAACTAGCCAGGCACAGGTGGTACATAACTATAATCTCAGCTACTTGGGAGGCTGAGGCAGGAGGATGGCAAATTCAAGGCTGACAGTGAGACCTGGCCTCAAAATAAAAAGAAATAAAGTAAAGGAGCTAGGGATGTAGCTCAGCCCAATTTAAAATATGAATACTATAAAAATGTATGAATGAAAATCTAGGTATTACTGTTATTCATAAATACATAGCAATATTGAAAACATGTTGGAAAAATAAACCAGGAAATACTAAAGAAAATAGTTTTTGTAGCTATGTTAATATCAGGAAAAACATTATAAAGCAGAAGACTATTCATACAGGAGGATACTTCATATGATGATTTACTTAGTTCATCAAGAAGGTTTAAAAGCTAAAAAGGTTTTGCACTGAAAGCCTGGGGGGGGCATGTAGCTAAGTGGTAGAATGCATGTTTAGTATGCACAAGGTCCTGGATTCAATCCCCAGCACCAAAAAAAAAAAAAAAACCCTTTAAAATATTTAAACAAGACAAATTTAGACCGTAGGAGAACTTGGAAAATCTGTTACCATAATATGAGGATATTTTGTTCATTATTTAGTTATTTTTTTAAAGATAAAGGGATAGTGAGAGAGAATCAATTATATTTAGTTTTTCATGTGTCTTTCATTGCTCTGGCACTTCGTTGTGTATGTGGTGCTGGGATTTGAACCCATGTACCTGTGCATGCCAGGAAAGTGCCATAACTGCTGAACCACTGCTCCAGCCCTCTTGGGTTTTGTTGTTGTTGTTGTTGTTGTTGTTGTGTGTGTGTGTGTAGTACTGAGAATTGAACCAAGAGGTGCTTTACATTCTCAGACCTTTTTAAAGTTTTATTTTGAGACAGAATCTCACTAAGTTTCACTTAGTGAAGTTGGCCTTGAATTTGTGATCCTCCTGCCTCGGCTTCCTGAGTAGCTGAGATTACAGGCACCTGCCACCACACCCTGTTGTACGGTAAGATTCTTAACATTTCTTTCAGTAACTGACAAAACAAGTATTTAAAAATAAAACCCAAGAACAGATGTAGATTTGAATAACACAATGTTTAAATTTGATTTAATGAATATATAGAAAAATATTATTCCCCCAAATAAAAAATAACCCACACATATGAAATTTTAAAATATACTCTCTGAATGTGTAAAAGAATAAATAACAATGGAAATTAGAAATACACAGACAATAACATTAGTGGAAATAGAATTTCAAGACCTATGGAATAGAAGATATACTTTAGGATAGGGTGGAGTTATTTGCCACAAAATTAAACATCCTCTGAAACTGGATAAAATACAAGATGTTTTTGTTTAAAGGCAAAGATATAAAAATGATTTGAAGGGATAGTTCCACAGAATTTAGCTGATGATTGATTTATGGTGATTTTTTCCCCCCAGAGGGTATATACTGATTCTTGAAACAGGGAAGAAACTGAGAGTTCAAACTTGGCTATGGAAGAGGGCTGCTACTGGGTACAGAAAAATAACAGATCTTTGTATTATTTTTCCATGCAGCTAAAGTGACAACATTGGAGACATAAAATGTCTCAACACATGGTCTGTGTTCCCTTCAAAACAGAGTAGAAAATATGTAATAATAATTACATTATGTGCAACTATAATGCACCTATTAAAAATTGGAAAGAGAAAAATAAGTGAGAAAATGAAATGCTTATTAAGGAAAACAAATAAAAACCCGCAGAAAGATCTGATGTAAGTGAAACTGGGTCCCCATAAGTATTGGAGGGATAAAATAAGGCCGAAGCAATATCTAAAGAGATAATGTCCAAAAATATTTTCATACTGGTAAAAGATAAAAACTCATGAATTAGAGAAACTGTGAAAGCCAAAAGGAAAAAAATACAAAGAAAAATTTTTTTACCTAGTCAAGTCATAGTAAAACTGCTGAAAACAAACACAGAAGATAAATATCTAAAATGCAAGAAGACAAAACAAGACATGTTTCCTCCAAAGGAGCCCATCTCAATAAATGTGTCTAAAATCTAGAAGCCAAAAGAATAACATCTTTGAAGTGCTAAAAGAAATAGCTGCCAACCAAGAATTCTATACCCAGTGAAATTATACTTCAAAAATGAGAGCAGAATAAAGAGTTTTGTCTGTACAAATGAAAGCAGAAAAAAAATTTATTGCCAGTAGATCTACCCTAAGGGTAAAGCTTTAGCTTTAGGTAGAAGGAAAACAGTCACAAATGAAAGCAAGAAATTTGGGAAGGAAAGAAGAATTAACAAAAGGGAGAAATGTGTGGGTAAATATAAATGAACATTGATTGTAAAATTAATCATGGTGATATGAGGACTTAACGTATATTTAGAAGGTTGGGATCATATCTCAATGATAGAGTGTGGGGCTCTGGGTCTGATACCCAACACCACACACACAGCACACACACACACACACACACATACACACACACAAACCCATAATATATGCAGAATTACAGTGTTTGATCACAGTAAAATTAGAAGCAGGGGGGAATAAATAGAGCTTAAAGTATTCTAAAGTTTTAGCATTATCAGGGAAGTAGTGAACATACTTGTTTTCAAACAAGTCAAAGATGGATACAATTTGCAACATGGTAGTAATTACATTAAAATGAATAAATTCTCCAAGTAGATACTAATGTTATAAGATTAGATTTAAAATTATCCAATCATATGCTATTTACAAAAGAAATGTCTTAAATATAATACTGAAATATTGAAAGTATAAATAGGAAAAAATATAATATGGAAAAACTAAACAAAGCTGGTGTTGCTCTATTTTCATGAGATAGTAGACCTTAGGGCAAAAAAATAATTAAAACTACAAGGGATATTATATCATAATAAAGAGGTTAACCCACAAGAAGATATAACGATCTTAAATGTGTATGCACTGAATAACATGGTTCAGAATATATGATGCAAAAATTTACATAATTAAAAGGAGTCTGTACGGCTAAGCTAATAATAACTTCAAATTGTATGATTCTCAACGCAACAGGGAGATGACTCCCTAGGATACTTGGAGGCGTAGGGTGGAGGACAGGGTGGGGGGAGGGCTTAGGAAGAACACCTAGGAGACTGGAGGGTGGGAATATGGGGGAATCATCTCAGAAGGAGATCTCTGACCTCCACGAGATATCCATTTAACTCAGGGGTTCTTCTGGGGGAAACAGCAACATAGGGACCCAAGCTGGGCATCCATGATATGGCATTAGCCCTGGATAACTAAGTATATATACATTGGTTCTTGAATGTTTGATAATGTTTTCCCCCCTCAATTGTAACTCTTTATTCATCTAATTTAAATAAATAAATAAATAAATAAAGGAGTCTGTAGACAAATCTGCAACAATAATATGGACCTAATATATCTCTCTCAATAGCTAATAAAGTACACAATGAATCAGTAATGATATCAAAGGACAAAATAACATTTAATAGATTTGATCCTGCTGACCTAATACAGCACTATACCCAAGATCAGAATATATATATATAAATATAGTGTATATGGTGAATTTATTAAAATTGACAATAAAACAAAGTTCAACAAAGTTTGAAAGGGTTATAAACATTCAAAATACATTCTCTGAATACAATGGTGTTAAGGTAGACAGACATCAATAACAAAAAATAACTAGGCAACTGAAATTAAAGAGTACACTGCTGAGTAATCCACAGGTCAAAAAAGAGAACACAATAGAAATAAGAAAATATCTAAAGGGCCTGGAGCAGTGGCTTAGCAGTTAGAGGACTTGCCTGGCATGCACATGGACCTGGGTTCAAACCCCAGCACCACATACACAACTGAGTGTCGGAAAAACAAAGGCCAGAAGAAAAATAAAATTGATTCTCTCTTTCTCTCTCTCTCTTTAAAAAAAACAAAAACAAAAAGAAAATATCTGAGTAATAATGAAGATAGGGCATTTCAGAATTTCTGGAATGCAGCTTAAACAGTGATTGGAAGGAAACATATACCTTTAAATATGGATGCTAGGACTGGGGTGTGGCTCAGTGGTAGAGTGCTCGCCTAGCATGCAAAAAGCCTGGGTTCCACCTGCAACACTGCAAAACAGTAAAAAAAAAAAAAAACCCAGCAACAACAGCAGCACAAAAATATACTAGAAAAGCAGGAAGGTTAATTGCAGTGTATGATTTAGATTTCCATCATTTTGACAAAATAACCCGAGAAGAAGAATCATAAGAGGAAAAGTTTATTGTGGCTCATGATTTGAGAGGTTTCAGTCCATAGTCTCTTTATCTTGTTGCTTTGGGCCTGTGGAAGAGCAGTGCAGCATGGTGGGAGCACATGGTAGAGAAAACAGGAAGCAGAGAGAGGAAGGGCTTGAAGTCCCAGTATTCTCTTCAAGGACACACACCCTGATGACAACTGCCTTCCACTAAACTCCACCTCTTAAAGCTTCCAGTATCTCCCAATAGTGCCACAGCCTGGCCTCAACAACCTAGTCTTTAACACGTGAACCTTCAGAGGACAATTAAACTTAGCAATAAGTGAACTAAGCATGTACCTCAAGAAGCTAATAAAATAGCAAATTAAACACAGAGAAACTATAATGAAGAAAATAATTGAATAATGAAACTATAAGGAAACATACAACTGGACGTGGTGGAACATGCTTATAATCCCAGCTACTGGGGAAAATGAGGAAGGTGGACACAAGTTCAGGGCCAGCCTAGGCAACTTGGTAAGACCCTGTCTCAAAATAAATAATAAAGGGGCTTAGGATATAGTCCAGAGATAGAGCACTTGCCTAGCATATGCAAGACCCTGGGGCGCTTGCACAGCATTCGCAACGTCCTGGGTTCAACCCCTAGTTCCAAAAAAAAAACCAAACAAACAAACAAAAAAACACCAAATAAAATCTTCAGTACTACCAAAAAAAAAAAAAAAAAGAAAGAAAGAAAGAAAAGAAAAGAAATATATACCAGAAAGAACTGAGCAGTAGGGTAAAGAGGTAAAGGTCTAGTTGTTAGAGTTGCAGAACTTCAGAGACATATGAATGCCCACCAGACCTGTTATACAAAGGAAAAGCCCCAAACCCTGAAACATAGAATGTGCAGTCTGGTTGGATACTCCTAGGATAATGGCTCAGGCAACAACCTTTACATCCTCTGGGCTTGCAGATGCAGCCCAATTTTCCCTTGTAAGAACTCACGCTTTCTACTTTTGCTATAGGATGCTGCAGAAATCATCTCACTAGCTGCCCTGACTTCTATCTACCAGGTCAATATCTTAGGTTAAATCCCGGCAAAAAAAAAAATGGTTGAAAACATGCTGAGCCTGATAAAGGAAAAAGGGACACCAAAGAATTGCAAGAAGTAGCTTTTGTGCAAGAATGAGCCAGTGAAGGACCCTTGGGATTAATTAGGTTTTTAGTGTTTTGATTAGGATACTGGAATGAAACTTTAGACACAGATAATGCATTGACTTTGGGACACTTTGTCAGGACATAGAATTTAACACTCTAGTCAGATCTAGAGAATATGGGAAATTCAATACTGAGGTGGCTGTAAGAAACCTGGGAAAACATGATCAACACTCAGGGAAGTGGAAATGTCTGAATTTTTCTTGTATGTGGAAGAGGAAGGAATACAGAGGATGAGGGAAGTGGACATTCTAGAATAGAGGTATTATGTAAAACCAGATGTCCAAGCAGAAAATTGTTTCACAGGGGAACCCAGAGGACAACATTCATTGACAAAGGCATTAAGAACGCCCTGGTAGGCTGGAGTTATGGCCCAGTCATTACAGTGCTTGCTTGGCATGCACAAGGACGTGGGTTTGAACCCCGGCACCA
>PVKS010015553.1:0-10089 GCA_004027875.1 Aplodontia rufa | reverse complement strand
GTTGGAGAAACAAAAACTAGATGAAAAAATAAATTCAGCTGGAGCAGTGGCTCAATGGTTGGAGTGCTTGTTTCACATATGCAAGGACCTGGGTTCCAACCCCAGAACCATATAAAAACACCAGACCCCCCCCCAAAAAAAAAAACAAAAACCTTGATTCTATCTCCCTCTCTCCCTGTTTAAAAAAATAAAAAATGAATAAAATTGATTTTCTCTTAAAAAAAAAATGCCCTGGTGAGGGCTGGGGATGTTGCTCAGTAGTAGAGCATTTTCCTCGTATGCACAGGGCTCTGGGTTCAATTTCCAGTATAAAGAAAAAAAAAGAATGTTCTTATGAAGGGAGGCGTAGGAATGCAGGATATGCATTAAATCAGAAACCTTTATAGAGTCCTATATCTTCAATAGGAAAAATGCATGGCACTGAGAAGGAAGGCATGGAAACAGAGGTGGTTCCACTGATCACCACTCCCAACGTAGGGATTCACATCCCCACTAGGGGATTTTGTATTTCCCTTTCCTGGGCTTTGGCAGACTTGGAGTTCCTGATCTCCACAAGGGGCACACTCCGGTGGAGGCCACAGAAAGAATCCCATATGACCCTTAAAACTGCTAATATGGTGTTTGAATCTTTGTGCCCAGGGACTATCAGGCAAGAAGAAATGTCGCCATACTGATAGTGGTAGTTTTCCCTGATCAGTAGGAGGAGGTAGGACTGCCAACCTCAACATCAACAGGATGGCATATGCATGGAATCCAGAGTATCCATTTAAGTGCCTCTTACTATTGCCTTGCACTGCTATTTACTGTGGATGGATACATGTAGAATGAGAAAGGTACGATTACCAAGAGTGTAGACTGTCTACAAATGTAGGTTTAGTTCACACTATCAACTTTGCCACTAAGACCTACTGAAGTGATAGCTGTGAGTGAGAAAGTTCAGAATGAATCATGGAGAAAGGAGAGGGTGAGGACAAGTTACAGCCCTGAGATCAGCTGTAGCAATGGGTGCTGTAGTTTGTCTTATTATTCTCTCTTTTTTGGGTTTCCCCTCAGGAAAAAAAAAAAAAAAGGTAACAGGAGAATCCTCTCTCCAAATTTTGAGAAGTAGATCTATTTGGTACAAGAGGTAACTATTTGGTGGCCTCAAAAATGTACCTCTTATGCTGGGAAAACTGGATATCCATATATAGAAAAATGAAATTAGATCCCTTTCACCCTCCACAAAACTCAAATCAAAATGGATCAAAAACTTAGGAATTAAACCAGAAACCTTGCAACTGAATGAAGAAAACAGGGTCATATTCCATTTTATAAGTGTAGACTTATCCAACACGATCCCTAAAGCCCAAGAAATAAAGTCAAGAATCAACAAGTGGGATGCCATCAAATTAAAAGCTTCTGCACAGCAAAGGAAATTATTAAGGGAGATCCTATTGAGACAGATTAGTAGAGACAGTGAAAAGGCTAGGTAGTCAGGACAGAGAGCCCCTATCCAAGAGCTAGCTGGTAGAGGCAGAGAGTGATTGACAGGGCATGCTAAGGGCCTTCAAATGCAAAAAGACCAGGAAGCTCACCTTTGTCCCAACTAAGATGGGGGTGGTCTCAGGCATGCTCAGGGCCTTCAAATGCAAAAAGACCTTGCGGTTCACCCTAGTCCTTGACTAAGAGAGGGGGGAGGTCACAGGTGGATACTAGGAAGTATTTACCACCTTTTGTTTTAACCAATGGTGTTCTTGACCAGTTTCAATGCCTGCTTTATGTAGATTTTAACCAATGGAGTTGATGCATTTCTCAATGCCTGCTTTGCATGAATATTAATTATACTCATACCCCAAATCAATATAACCTCTGGTCTATCCTCCTTTAGAGGGTATCCTGCTTCCAGGAACCCCTCCGCCTTGCGGAGTCTCTACTCTTCTTCCTAAATAAATCCTACTCCTTTTACTCCTCCTTCCGTGGTTGTCCGTGGATTCTTCAAATTCGTGAGACAAGGACCCAGAAGATCAGCGCCGAATTCCCGGGGTGTGTTTCCACATCAAGAGCTGCAACGCGCCACGGAAATCCCAGCTCTTAGCTGGGTAGCTGCTAACACTTTTGGGCTGCAGTGACCTGAGGGACCTGCAATCAGCCCAAATTCCCAGTTTTATCTGGGAATCACTGCAAACACTAGAAGTGGACTGTTTTGGCTGCTGGAATCTGTAGCGGCCCAGACTCCATTCACCAGCGGGAGCAGAGAATCCGGCCTCTTCTCAAAATCCCCACATCACTATGGAATGGGAAGAAGTATTGGCCAGCTGTTTCTCTGATATGGAATTAATATCCAGTATCTATAAAGAACTCAAAAAAGTCAATGCAAAAACAAAACAATGATCCAATCAATAAATTGGGAAAGGAACTGAACAGAAATTTCTCAAAAGAAAAAAAATTGCCAACAAATAGATGAAAAAATGTTCAACATCTCTAGTGATCAGAAATACACAAATCAAAACTACAGTAAGATTTTATCTCTAGTCAGAATAGGAGTTATCAAGAATATGAATAATAAATGCTGGTGAAGATGTGGGGAGAAAAGTACATTCATACATTGTTGGTAGGAATGCAAATTAGTGCAACCACATTGAAAAGTGGTGTGGAGATTCCTCAAAAAACAGACTAGAGAGATTCAAGATGGCGGCTATGGGAAGGCTGTGTTCCTAGTTACACAGAGAGGTGGGACTCAAGCAGTAGGGCTACTGCCTCTCTGCAAGGTGGGTGAAAACAGAGCTCACTGAAACTCACTATTCGACATTCAAAGTGTCTTAGAGTCTCAGAAATTTGGGGCACATTAACCAAAGAATAAAGACTATATTGGACCCAGGTTTGTCACCACTGCAGCAACAGCTACAGCTGCTGTAGCAGCACTGGCTCAGCACAGGGGGAGTGAAAGCTCAGAACGGCACAAAGGTCAGATCTAACATGGAGAACCCCAAGATCAGAAAGGCATCCTGCCCTTAGCTGATCCAGAGGCTACACTAGTGTCTGAGGGGTGCACCGTGTTTCCCAACTGGCTGCAGAGAGCTGAGGCAGCAGCCGTCTTGAGGTGGCTGCAGCTGTGGGGGCTAGGAGTTCTGAGCAAGCAGCTGCATGGCCCTGGCAAGTACCTGCTGTGAAACCTAAGGTGTACATAGCAGAACAAGAGCAAAAAAGGCACAGAGTGGATCTGGAGTGGTAGCTGAGCATTTGAAGTGCTTGCCTGTCACGTTTGAAGACCTGGGTTCAAACCCCAGCTCCACACACGCAACTAAGTGTTGGAGAAACAAAGAAAAGTTGAAAAAATAAATAAAATTGATTCTCTCTTTCTGTCTCTTTCACTCTGCCTTTATTTTTTTTTTTAAGGACAAAGGATATTTTACCCAGGGGTATTCAAGTTGAAAAAGTGACTGAACTTAATTAACCCTTTGAGTCTGGTGGCTCATATGACCAACCAAAGTGGGTTGGGAGTCTGAACAAGCAGGTGTGAATATACTCAGGGACTAAGCCCAGGAGGTCTGGAAAGGCTGTGTTGATGGGCAGCAGAGGGGGTGAAGGATTGGCACTCCTGCCCCATGAGTAGAATCCTAGGGGGACTGCTGAGATTCAGACTTCCATCAGAGACCAGCAACAGCCAGGCCCTTGGGGTATGTTGATATAATTTCTCCAAAAGAGTCATTACCCAGAAGAGACCCTGAGGCCTGATTAGACTCAAGTCTGGCCAGATAAGAACCCTGCAACTGCACCACCCTGGGAGTGCACTGATCAGGTCTGTGCAGACAGAACTCCAGCTGACAGTACTTCCCATCCCATCCTACCTCAAGCTGGAGAGTAGGAGAGCTGAGAATTTTTTAAACTCAAACTGGCAGCTTGGTAAGCAGTGCAAAGAGTAGGGGAATAACAACCCCCAGTCCTTGTTCTCGCAATCAGTACATAACTCAAGAAGAAATGGAAAGAAAGACAATTGGGCTAGATGTGACCATTTACTCTCATTGTCTCTTTTGATCACCTACCTCAGTATATACAATTCCCTCCTCAACTTTTCATTAAGAATCCTTTTCTTGGGACTAGAATGGTGTCTTGGTGGTTATGGCATTTGCCTGGCATGCATGAGGACGTGGGTTAGAACTCCAGCATCCAAGTACACAACAAAGTGTCAGAGCAATGAAAGTCACATGAAAAATTAAAATAAAATTGATTCTCTCTTTCTCTCTTTCTCTCACTGTCCTTCTCTCTTTAAAAAATAAAAAAAATAATAATAGAGAGGGATAGGGAGAGAGAGAATTTTTATTTTAGTTTTTCATCTGGCTTTCATTGCTCCAACACTTGTACATAGTGCTGGGTTTGAACCCAGGTCTTTGCGCATGCCAGGCAAGCACTGTAAAAGCTGAGCCACCGCTCCAGCCCCTGTCCCTCTTTCTTAAAAAATGAAAAGAAAAAAAGAATCCTTTCCTTTTTTTTTCCTCCTCCTCCTTCTCCTCCTCCTCCTTCTTCCTGGTTTCCTTTTCTTTTGTTTTTGTTCTGTGTGTGTGTTTGCTGTACTGATTGGTTCATGGATATGTATATGTATACCTATTTGCTTCTTTCTTTCATTTTTAGCATTTTTTAAAAAGAGAGAGGAACAGAGAGACATAGAAAGAAACAAATCATATTTAGTTTTTCATGTGCCTTTTGTTGCTCTGAGATTTCGTTGTGTACGTGGTGCTGAGGTTTGAACTTGCGTACTTGCGCATGCCAGGCAAGCACCGTAACTGCTGCGCCACCACTCCAGCCCCAGCATTTTTTAAAATGTAGTTACTTTTCTTTGCCCTGCCTTTTGAGAGTTGAGTTTTTGGTTAATGTATTTTGGTTTTGTTCTGTATTGTTTATTATTTGTCGGTTTCTCCTGTTCTTCCTTCTCTCTCTCCTTATGGTAGCAGCCCAATTCTATTGCTCTCTATCACTCCTCCTTTACTTTGTTATTTCTATTTTTTCTCCTCCTTTCTCATATCCATCACATCCTACATCTCTGCATTCTCTCTGTTCAGTCTTTAAAGTTCTAAGCTCTTTTCTACCTTCCTTTCACATTTTCTTTTCTCTTCTAACAACGTCTAACACTAATTGGTTAATATAACACTTGCCCCCACCACCACCACTGCTGTGGATACCATAGTTGACACCTGTTGTTTTCTTTAATGCCAGGTGTAGTTGATGGTTACATATTGCTTTCACCAAAGTCATTTGCTGACTCCACCATTTCTGTCTTTAATGACAATTAACATTTAGTTGTCAGGGTAGGAACCAAGTATTCGGTTTAATGCTATATATTGTTTGCATTGGTTATTGCTATTGTTTATTTCCCCATATTTTGTGAGGTGCTGGGAATCTACAGTGACACTAAAAGGTCACAGGTTAGGGATTCTGCTGCTGAACTAAATTTTCCCTGGCAATACTCCAACCCAAAGAAAGGAGAAGACAAAAACAACATACCATCAACAAAGACCCAAGGAGGAGCAACCAGAGAGGGAACTCAGGTCCTATCTCTTGGCATCTACCCACGCATCAACTCTAGAGAGAAACCACAGAACAAATAAGATAATAACACAAAAGGACACACATAAAATAATAAGAAGAGGAGGCGGCTGGAGTGGTGGCTTGGTGGTTGCAGCACTTGTCTGGCATGCGCAAGTACACAGGTTCAAATCCCAGCATCCACGTACACAGCTAAGTGTCAGATCAACGAAAGCCATGTGAAAAACTCAATAAAAAAATGTTTCTTTCAAAAAGAAGAAGAAGAATCCATTTGAATTGATACTGAAGGAGTAAACCTTTGAAAATATGAGAAAACAGACAAACAAATATCCCCACCGCAAACCCACAATCCCCCAATAAAGGATCCCACTGATAGTGGGGTTATAATAATTTGATTATCAAAATGTTCAAATAATTTAAAAAAGATTTAAGAAAGGAGTTAAGAGAGCAATTACAGGAGATGAAAGACCACTTTAACAAAGAAATAGAAATAGTGAAAAGAAACCAAATGGAATTCCAAGAAAGGAAAGACAAGCTTAATCAAATTACAAACTCACTTGACTGCATCACAAACACATTAAATTCCATAGAAAACAGAACCTCAGAGGCTGGAGTGATGGCTCAGCAGTAATGGTGCTTGCCTGACATGCAAGAGGTCGTGGGTTTGAACCCCGGTACCATGAACCCAACTAAGTGTCAGAGCAATGGAAAACACATGAAAATCTAAATAGAATTGATTCATTCTTTCTCTCATTGTCCCTCTTTCTAGAACAGAACCTAAGCCCTTGAGATAGAACTTCGGATATTGAAGACAGGCTATATGATCTCAAGTACACAAAAGGCAGTATGGGGGGAAATTCTAGAGCATGACAAGATTACACAAGAACTGTGGGGGAACATTAAAAGATCAAATCTCTGTCTGTCAGGCACTTGGGACACCTCTAAAGAAGACCCCTGCCTGGTGCCACCCAGTCACAATACATACCTGCTAGTTTCAGGTATTTTGGGCCTATTGTCACCACTAAGGATCTCAGGTCCCATTGTGGCACACAGGCAGGTCTGTTCTTGCCTGCCCCATGCCTCAAGACCCCAGGATATGGCAGTGCACCCCCTGCTACTACACTTCAACAATCCAGTGGAATTCCCTGCACCCCCAAAAGGTTACAGATCCTCTCAGTGGAACACAGATCCAATAGGTGCAGCAAAACCACGCTCCAGGCAGAAGCAGCTTTCTGAAAGAAGGTGGCCATCAGAGGGGTGGTGTTTGACCCAACATTTTGACCTGCAAGGACAAGCACTTGAAGATCTGCCTGGCTTCAGCACAGGGAGCCTCAATTCAAAGATCCAGAAGAAGCTCTTCAAAAATGAGGAATCAAGTTATAAAAGGTTCACCACAAACCCACAACTTCCCAACCAAAGACCCTACAGACAGGGAGCAGGATGAAAACCTAGAAAAATTATCAATGATCTCATTACAAAAAGAATAATTAATGAGGGGACTAAGTGAGAAAACTCAAGAGATGAGAAACACTATTATCAAAGAAATAAATATACTGAGAAAAGAAATAATGAAGCTAAAATCTTCAATCAGTCACATCAGGGGAATGATGGAAGAATTTAATAATAGACTAACTTTCTATAGAAAACAGAACCTCAGCTCTTGTAGAAAGAACTTCTGACAATGAGGATGGGCTGAGTAAGCTTGAGTGCATGGATTACAAAAAAGAAAAAACTTACAAAGCATGAGCAGAATTTTCAAAACATGTGGGACAAAATCAGAAGAAATAAGCAAAGAATAATTAGTATACAAAAAGAAATTGAAATGCAAACCAATGACATAAAGAACATTCTTTTTTTTTTATAAAGAGAGAGGGACAGTGAGAGAGACAGAGAAAGAGAGAAACAACTTTATTGAGTTTTTCACACGACCTTAGTTGCTCCAACACTCAGTTGTGTATGTGGTGCTGGGGTTTGAACCCGGGTCCTCATGCTTGCCAGGCAAGCACTGAAACTGCTGAGTCACCGCTCCAGCCCCAAGAACATTCTTAATGAAATAGTTAAAAAGAAAATTTTTCCCATACTAAAATTGAGTCAGATATGCTTATCCAGGAAGCATATGGGACACCCAATAGACCTAATCAAAAGAGAAGCTCACTGAGACACATCAAATTCAAAATGTATATCAGGGAAATCAAGGAAAGATTATTAAAAGGTGCAGGAGAGAAACATCAAATCACATTCAGAGGCAAAGCAATAAGGATCACCTTTGACTTTTCAACTCAGACCCCAGAAGCAAGAAGATCCTGGAAGGAGATATTTCAGTCTCTGAATGACCACAACCTGCAGCTGAGAATATAACACCACCAAAACGCAGCTTCAAATTTGAAGGGGGAAATAAGAAAATTTCACAATAAGATCAAACTTTCAGAATTCATAAAAAGAAATCCAGCATTACAGGGCTGGAGTGGTGGCTCAGCAGTTATGGCACTTGCCTGGCATGCACAAAGACTTGAGTTCAAACCCCAGCACCACATACACAATGAGGTGTTGGAGCAATGAAAGCCACATGAAAAACTAAATAAAATGGATTCTCTCTCTCTCTTTCTCTCTCTCTTTCTCTCTCTCTCTCTCTCCCTTGGTCTTAAAAAAAAGAGGGGCTGGAGCAGTGACTCAGTGATTATGTCACTTGACTGGTACATGCAAGGACTTGGGTTCAAGCCCAGCACCACGTACACAATGAAGTGTCAGGGCAACAAAAACCACATGAAAAACTGAATAAAATTGATTCTCTCTTTCTTTCACTCTCACTGTCCTCTCTCTTTAAAAAAGAAAAAAGAAAAGAAAACCAGCATTACAAGGAATTCTCAAAGATAAGCTCCAGATAGAAGAACAAGCAAACAATCTGCAAAACCCACAAACAGGAAATTCAATTGAAGTGCACACTGTCAAATAGACAACCAGGACAACATCAAACCTACTAATAAAACATGATGACTGTGAAGAACAATGACCAAACTATCCTAACACTGAATGTGAATGCTCTCAATGCACCAATCAAAAGACACAAATTAGCACATTGGAGGCTGGAGTGGTGGCTCTGCGGTTATGGCACTTGCCTGACATGCACAAGTACATGGGTTCAAACCCCAGCACCCACATGCACAGCGAAGTGTCAGAGCAACGAAAACCATGTGAAAAATTCAATAAAAATTGATTCTGTTTCTCTCACTTTCCTTCTTTCTTAAAAAAAAAATTAGCACATTGGATCAAAAAAACATAATCCAACAACATACTGCTTACAGGAGACCCATCTTATAGTCAAAGACATCCACAGATTGAGAAGTGAAAAGATGGAAAAAAAATCTACCAGGCTCATAGCCCAAGAAAGTGATGTTGCAATCCTTATATCTCACAAAGTAGATTTTAATCAAAATTTAATCAGAAGAGGTAAAGATGGCCACCACATCACAGTAAAGGGAGCAACATTAGGAAGATATAACCATAGTAAATATTTATGCTCCAAACACTAATGTTCCCAAGTATGTGAAAAAAATTACTCCATGACATCAAATCATTTATGGACCCCAACATAATAATACTGGGAGACTTTACTATGCCTTTATTACCAATAGACACATCATCAAAACAAATAAAAAAGAAAAAGATCATCAGCCTAAACAACTCCATAAATCAAGTGGACTTAACAAACATCTATAAAACATTCCACACCAAATTGGCTGAGTTTGCCTTCTTCTCATCAGCACATGGATCCTTTTCCAAAATAGATCATATTCTAGTTCACAAAGCAAATCTCAGCAAACATAAAAAAGTAGATATTATCCCATGTATCCTATCAAACCATGACCCCACAGTCCTAGCAATTAACAGCAAAAAAATTACAACAGAAAAATTATATTAAAATTGAGTGTCTCAGCTGTTACAACACCTGCCTGGCATGCCTGAGGATGTGAGTTTAAACCCCAGCAACATGCACACAGTGAAGTGTCAGAGCAAACAAAAGCCACATGAAAAACTAAAAACAAAAAAAAAAACTGATTCTCTTGGGCTGGAGTGGTGGTTCAGCGGTTATAGTGCTTGCTTAGCATGTGTGAATATGTGAGTTTGAACCCCAGCACCACGTATACAGTAAAGTATCAGAGCAACAAAAGCTCAGTTCTCTCTCTCTCTCTCACTGTCCCTTCCTCTTTAAAAAAAATCAGGAAAGGGGACTGGAGCAGGGGCTCAGCATTAGCTTGCGCTAGCTTGGCATGTGCAAGGAATGCAAGTTTGAACCCCAGCAACACATACGCAATGAAGTGTTGGATCCATAAAAAACAGATGAAAAACTAAATAAAAAAATTGATCCTTGGGCTGGAGTGTTGGTTTAGCAGTATTGCACTTGCCTGGCATGCACGAGGACCTGGGTTCAAACCTCAGCACCACGTACACAACTGAGTGTCAGAGAAACAAAGGCCAGATGAAAACTAAATAAAGTTGATTATCTCTCTTACTCTTGCTCTTTTTCTCTCCTTCTCTCTCTCTCTCTCTCAAAAAATTAAAAAAAAAAAA
>PVKS010015552.1:0-45777 GCA_004027875.1 Aplodontia rufa | reverse complement strand
CTGTAGGAAACCTCTTGACTCTTTTGATTGTTTCCTTGGCAGTACAAAAGCTTTTTAGCTTTATGGCATCCCATTCACTGATTTTTGACTTTACTTCCTTCACTTTTGGAGACCTGTTGAGAAAGTCTTTGCCTACTCCCAAATGTTGAAGTGTTGGACCAATTTTGTCTTCTATCAGTTGCAACGTAGCTGGTTTAATGCCAAGCTCCTTGATCCATTTTGATTTGATTCTTGTGCAAGGAGAAAGATATGGGTCTAATTTCAACTTTCTGCAGGTGGAAGACCAGTTTGTCCAGCACCATTTGTTGAAGATAAAATAATTGGGAATTAACCTAACAAGGGAAATCAAAGATCTCTTCAATGAAAACTATCCAACATTGAAGAATGAAATCCAAGATGACCTAAGAAGATGGAAAGATGTCCCATGCTCTTGGATAGGCAGAATTAATATAATAAAAATGGCCATTCTACCAAAAGCTTTATATAGATTTAATGCTACCCCTATAAAGATACCTATGTCGTTCTTTAAAGACATAGAAAAAGCAATTCTCAAATTCATTTGAAACAACAAGAAACCAAGAATTGCCAAAGCACTACTAAGCAAGAAAGATGAAACAGGTGGTTTTGCCATTCCAGATCTAAAACTATACTATAGAGCCATAGTAACAAAGACAGCATGGTACTGGTATCAAGACAGGGAAGAAGACCAATGGAATAGAAGACCCTGAAACAAATCCTCAAATCTTTAAACATCTGATTTTTGACAAAGGGGGACAAAATCCTGCTCATTCTTAAAGCCTCAACTCAAATACACCTTTTTCCTTGAAGGTCTTTCTCTCTATTACAACCAAATCAGCATTTCTCTCCTGTGTGTGTGTGTGTGTGTGTGTGTGTGTGTGTGTGTGTGTTAAGAGAGAGTAAGAGGGAGAAAGAGAGACAGAGACAGAGCGAATCAATTTTCTTAATTTTTAAAATCTAGCCTTTTTTTCTCTGACACTCAGTTGTGTATGAGTTCTGGGGCCCAAACCCAGGTCCTTACACATGCCAGGCAAGTGCTCCAACCACTGAGCCACCACTTCCACCCCTCCAATATGTTTTTAGTACCACTTTGATTTCTGGTATAGTCTTTGCAAATTCTTTTTTTTTTTTTTAAGAGAGAAATAACTTTATTGAGTTTTTCACATGGCCTTCTTTGCTCCAACACTCGGTTGTGTATGTGGTGCTGGGGTTTGAACCCGGGTCCTCGTGCTTGCCAGGCAAGCGCTGAAACTGCTGAGCCACCGCTCCAGCCCCATCTTTGCAAATTCTTATTTAGTCAATTCTAATCTCTAGTTCATAAGCTTTTATAGATACTGAGTGCAAATCCTATAACAGTCTTATTGCAACCTACTCATTTGGGGAATGTCATAACTTGCATAAATTTAATCTACAAGTCTATCTTTCCCACCTGAGGGTAATGACCTCAATAGTTAAAACCCAGCTTTTATTCTTGCAAAAATATCTGTGTAATTTTAAGAAAAATTGCCATAGTATTTCCTAGCATGGTAAAAGTTTGAGAGTAACTTCTTCAAAGGCCATCTTGCATTTGTTCAGGAGTGCTGACAAGTGAGTGGTACATCTTGGTAGGAAGACTAAGACAGCTAACACAGTGACACTCAATGAGGCAGTCCACCCTGAGACAGCTTTGGGGCTATGTGCAATACTTTCAGTTACTGACATTTAGTGGGCATTAGCCAGGGATGCTAGGTATGGTGCAGTGTGTCCCCAAAGAGTTGTCTCATTCAAAATGCTATTTGCTCCTTCCCCTCCAAACTCACCCTGGAAGAATCTATCCACATCACAAAATACTTAAAAACAAAACAAAACAAAGCAAAAACCCTCAGTTTGGAGAAAAAGAGGAAGCCCCCAAAACTCACTTTATTATCATAAGCAAAATGTCCTGGGCTTATTAACAAACAGACAAAGATGACAGAATTTAGTGATATCTGGTTGATGAAACAGGAAATCTCAAATGACGTAGATGAGAATATAACATGATGTCAGGAACAAAAATTCTTACCAATATTTAAAATGCATGTTTCTTTTGACCTAGCAATTTTACTGCTAGACATTTATTCTACAGATATATTTACACAAAGGCTCAAAGCTGTGTGGACAGGAATGTTCATTGCAACATTAGTTACCATCACAAAAAAGAGAGGCCAATGCATGCATCCATTACAAGGAGAATGGTAAGATCAGTTTCGGTGTATCCATAGAATGGTATGTGGCCATATGAAAAGAGCACCGAGATATTTTAAGTGGAAAAAGTACATATGATCTATCTTGAAAGTACATAAATTTACATATTTATGCCAAGACTGTTCTTGTTTTACATGGTTCTAATATAAACAAATTTCAATTATCATGATTCAGTTAAATAGTATCAGTCTCCCAAAATGTATTTCAAATTCAGTTGCCACAGTACATTAGCTATGAGCTCTTAGATAAAAATACAATTTTTCCTTCTAGCTCTCAGTCCACAAATCACTACATAAATAATAGGTGACCCTTATGATCAATGACCAGTCACCAAGATGTCCTTCCAAGTCTTTTGGGGATTGAACATTGAGTATTTATTATTCAGTTCACAAACAGACGTCAAAGTATACAATTGCGTTGTCTGTCTTCAGTGATAAACCCTTGTGATATGCTACAAATATGGATAATTGATGGAGGGAATTAAACCTGAGACAGACAAAAAGAGATAACACTGGAATATAAATTCAAATGGAATTATAGAAGTACAAATGGAGTTGTAAAAGAAACAGCTGCCATTTGTGACACTCGAGATGTGCAGTCAGAGGAACTGAGCCAAGGACGCCATCAACATAAATGAGGAAAGTGGTAATGGTAATGAGGACGGTGGTGCCCAGGAGGAAGTGACTCCAGCAAGGAGTTGCAAATTAAAGGAGCTCTTGGAGTTACTTTATGACAAAAGGAGTGTAAAGAATGCAGTATAGGAAACTGACTTAAACTTAAAAATATGACAGTTTACCAAAGCATAAAAAAGTTAATCAATATCATGAAGCTATGCATCAAAAAGAAGGCAAACACTGTTCAAATTCATCTTGATAATTTTCCCACAAAACAATGACATTTTCATTCTCAATGTTCCTAATGTTTTAAATTACAGTGTTCTAAACAGTAGTGCTACTATTTCTTTTGTTTTTCCCTGCATTTATAACCCACCATAAGAAAGGTTTTGATGTTATGACAAAATATTTTAAAGGTAATGAAACAGTATAATTTTCTCCATTGAAAATTCAGATCTCTTTTCATGATTTCAAATTGCACAGTCATTTGGTCCCATGCTGATGTTCAGAGTGAGAACTGCCTGCATATAAAAAATACAAATATATGACATACATGTCTATGTATTTTTATTTTTAAAATTTTATTGAGGAGTTGAGATGTTGTACAATCATAAATGCATATGTAATAACAATATAATATGCTCCTGATCCTAATCCAGAATCACCCCCACCCCCACATCACCCACACCCTAATCTTTTGACTCTTCTATATTTACTTCATATAACAGATATAAATATTATATCTATTTATATATTGTGTGTATGTATATGTGTGTGTGTGTATGTGTGTATATATATATATATATATATAGGTCATTTTTTAGAATTAAATGATTGCATATTATTTGGCTTCTCAGGGGAGTAAAGAGTAGCTATATTATTGATTCCCCTCCTAGATCCCTCCCTATTATCTCTCCTTCTCCCCACACTCTCTCCTCTCCCCTGCCCCCCATATATCTATGATTCTCCTAGATTATGTGTTGCTTTGACTTTGGTGAGTTTAGTACATGAGTTTGACCATTCACCCAAACTTGGGTTTGCTCTAGCCTCCACAAATGAGGAAAAACATTTGACCCTTGAGACTCCGGGTCTGGATAATGTCTCTCAGTACAGTTTCTTCCATTGCCATTCATTTACCTTAAACTGCTATAATATTGTTTCTAATAGCTGAGTAGAACTCCCTTGTATATATACCGTAGTTTTTAATCCATTCATCCAGTGAGGGGCATCTGGACTGATTCCATAATTATTGTACTTTGAGCTGCTATGAGCATTGATTTTGCTGTGTCATTGTAATGTGCTGATTCTACAGTTCTTTTGGAAAAATACCCAGAAGAGGGATAGCTGGGTCATATGGTGGATACATTCCTAATTTCTTGAGGATTCTCCACACTGCTTTCCAGAGTTTCTGTGCCAGTATGCAGTTCCACCAACAATGTATTAGTGTTCCTATCCTCCCACAACCTCTCCAGCATCTGTTATTGTTTATATTCTTCATCTTTGCCAGTCTGACTGGAGTGAGGTGAAATTTTGGTGCAGTTTTGATTTGCTTTTGTCTGATTACTAGTGATTTAGAACACTTTCTCATGTATTCATTGGCTTGCTTGATTTCTTCTGTTGAAGAGTTTCTGTTCGGCTCTCTGGCCCATTTATTGATTGGATTGTTTGTGTTATTGACATTAAATTTTTTGAGTTCTTTATAAATTTTGGATATTAATGCTCTGTTGGTGGAATCACAAGCCATGATTAACTCCCATTCTGTAGGTTCTCTCTTGACAGTTTTCACCAATTCCTTGGCTAAGTAAAAGCTTTTTACTTTAATGGCATCCCACTCATTGATTCTTGACTTTAACTTTTTCACTTTGGAAGTCTTATTGAGAAAGTCATTGCCTACTCCCATATGCTGGAGTGTTGCTCCTAATTTTTAATTAGGTTTAATTCCTAGTTTCTTGACCAATTTTGATTTAATTTTTGTGCAAGATGAGAGAGAAGGATCTAATTTCAGCTTTCTCAAGTAGTTGTCCAGTTTGTCCAGCACCATTTGTTGAATGCCTGTTTTTCCTCTATTTATATTTTGAAACTGCTCATCAAATATCAGATGTTTAAAGATTTGTGGATTTGTCTCAGAGCCTTCTTTTCTATTCCATTTGTCTTCACCCTATTTCAATACCAATATCATGCTGTTTTTGTTATTATAGTTCTATAGTATACTTTTAGATCTGGTATTATGAAATCTCCTGTTTCGTCTTTCTTGCTTAGACAGAGGGAATCAATTTTATTTAGTTTTTCATTTTGGCTATTTTGGGTTTAGTTTTTCATTTGACCTTCATTATTCCAACACTTCATTGTGTACGTGGTGTCAGGCAAGCACTGTAATCACCGAGCCACTGCTCCAGCCTCCTAGATTTCAAATACTAAGATGAAGCTAGAACAATAGAGAAGCAATTGCTTCTTCTCTTTAGCACAGAAATAAGGAGAAAAGTCATTGTTATCTCTTTAGTATAAGCTTTGGACCAAAAGTGAAAAATAAATAATTAATATTAATACTAGGATTTCAAGTATGCATAAAGAATTCATGTTTCTGTTGAAACTAATTGAAAAACTCGTAAGGATTTCACATAAATTTGTTATAATTTTATTGAATTCATTAAAAAATAAAAGATTAGGTGGTTTACATTTGCTTTGGTTCACCATCGAGTTATTTAATTACCATGTGTCTTCCATCATCTTCTACCAAAGGATACTGTAGAAATATGGTTTTCAACTCTGTTTAAGTGATCATGGGAAGTTGTCTAGGATTCTGAAATTTACATTGATCAGCATCACTTAAATAAGTATTCTGCAGCAAAATTTAGCTCATATTTGACTGCTCCTCTTGAGAAAAAGAGAGATTTTTTTTAACCTTATCGATAAAATGAATCTGTAGTTTCTCTTTTCATTTTTACCCACCAGGAAGGTCAATGAAGATTCTGCAGCTTGCTTTTAGTTATTATGTGGACCATAATTCTTACAAACTCTTGAGTTTTTCATTAAATGGTGTGCAAGTCTAAAAAGAGTTATAAATTTCTTATGTCTCTACTCATATAATTGTAAGAACTCAAATCAATATATAAAATTTAATGCAAATAAAATGACAAAACTCATACAATTCATATCAGCAACAGCCTTAGTGAACATGATGGAGATAAAAACTATCTTGTCAAAACTGACAAATGTCCTCTTGAATTGTGTTTGACTTAAGGTTTACGATGTAAACATTCTCTTACACCTTTTCTCCACTGTGAAATCTTCAATCATACTATCTATTGTTATACTTTCTGTCCTCTAGTGCAAACATACCCTCTAGATTTTAGGTCCATCTCTACTCTTTATCCAAAAGATGCAGCAAAATAAAGCTCTAGGCAGAAACAGCTTTTTGGAAAAAGGTGGTCATCGGAGGGGCGGTGTCTGACCCAACTCTTTGACCTGGAAGGAGAAGCACCTGAAAACCTGCCTTGGTTCAGCACAGGGAATCTCAATTCAAAGATACAGAAGAAGTTCTTCAAAAATAAGTAATCAAACTAGAAAAGGTTCACTTCAAACCCACAACTTCCCAACCATGGAGCCCACAGATAGAGAGTGGGATGAAAACCTAGAGAAAATTATCAATGATCTAATTACTAAAAGGAACAATGAACTAAAAGAAGATTAATGAAGGGACTAAGAGAGAAAACTCAAGAAATGAAAAACTCTATTATCAAAGAAATAGACATAGTGAAAAAGGAAGTTGTCCTGGTCTGACTGGGTTGAAACCTGAGAGACGGGCTGGGGAATGAGAAAAAACACAGGCCGGAGACCCAGATGGAAAGATCTCTCTTTATTCAAGCTTTACATCTCTTTTTTATATACCTCCTAAAGAAGTTACCAAGAGTTATGCAGATTTTGAGTATAGACAAACAACTTAGGAACATTCTGTGGTTAGTACATTCAGACACTGTTTCATTTAGCAAGCTTAACAAAGCACAGTCTAGTAGCCCTTCCTGAAGGAGCTTATGCAAATAGTAACATGATCATGCGAGGGGAGCTGATAAAATGGAGTGAAGGTCAGACCTCAACAATTCCCCCTTTTTATTTTAATTGAAGGTGTCCAGGATCTGTCTTAGGTTGTAGAATGTGATAACCCTCTTTACCCGTCATGGGGATGAGCAACAGCATGGTTGTCTCTCTGTCTTAGGTTAGTAAGGCATCCATTCCATCTTACCCATAATTGATACAAGGACTCATGTCTCCTTCAACACATGAAACCATACTTGGGGGCGGGTCTTGCCCCTGCTGCTGTGCCAGCAGGATTTGCTGCATTGCATGATTTTTAGTCTGTTGCTGTTGCCATCAGCTGCAAGAGCAATAAATGAGAAAAATTACACCTAAACTTAACACTCCAATCCAGGTGGCAATGTCAGATCAAATTTTTTAACAGGTTAAGGGCACTTGACATCCAGGTAGCCAAGCCAGATAAAGACATAGGTGGAACGTGGGTCTCATTCAAAGCCTTAATTTCTCTAATTAACAAAGTAGTTAAATTCCTACACTTGTTGTTCCAAGGGCCTCTCACCATCTCACTTAGTTGAGATATAGACATGGACAAATTGTGCATAGTATAAGAAACAGGTGTTACACAAATATCTTTGAACAGTGGGGAACAAGACATATGTGAAATATCGTACAGTAATTCTATTTCTTCTCAAATCAAGTTAGTTTTTTGGTTTAACAGCATTATGCCCACTTGCAAATGTTCATTAATTTGCTGTTGAGTACTTAGGGCAGTAGCAGTTTGTTCAGCCAATTTATTCACCACTGTCGCTGTGGCCACTGAATGGTGCATAGCCAGTCCCGCAGCAGTAGCAGCTACAGTTGCAGCCACGATGGCTGCCACAACAGCCGCTGTAAATCCAAAGTCCCTTCTGGTTCAATAGAACTGAACATTCTGGGCATTCACCTTCACTTCTACTGGAACAGGAATCATTGTGGGGACATGGACAACAAGGGAGGAGTCATGAAATCCCTCCTAGCAGGAACAAAGCTCAGTAGGACTCCGCGTCATTTTGATGCACCTGTCCCATCAGAAGCAGAAAGCTGATGTACAAGGCATTCCGGAATCCACTGGGGACCATCATTCTCCTGTGGAAAGACACAAACACTACCTCGACCCCAGGTTAAGACCAGGTTGGATCCATGCCATTGATTATCCGACCTGGGCCGGTTCACCCCTCCTTAGACAACCTGGTGGTCCCCCGCTCCCGGGAGGCCACCATATTGATGCCGAACTTAGTGCGGACACCCGATCGGCATAGCAAACTACAGCCCAGAACTCCTGGGCTCAAGCGATCCTCCTGCCTCAGCCTCCCGAGTAGCTGGGACTACAGGCGCACGCCACCGCGCCCGGCATGCCATTGATTATCAATGGGATCCCTCCACATGACCTGTGCATAGGGTTGACCACTAGGATATGGGGGCGTATAGCCTCCTGACACCATTTATTGGCATTTGTAAAGGCTAGATGTTTAACAAATGGAGCAGCCTGATCCGCATCTCCAAATATGTTCCCAGCAACTTGTAGAAGGCAAGCCACAAAAGAACTAAAAGGCTCAGCAGGGCCCTGAATAATTTTTGCTAATTGCCCATGTAGGTCCTGCTTTAAAGGAATTGATCCCCATGCTCTTCTGGCACAGGTAGCAATCTGGGCATACACCCCAGGGTCATAAAGCAGTTGTGGTTGAGTTTCTGCAAATTGTCCCTCCCCAGTTAGCATATCAATGTTTCTTTGAGGGAAGCCCGCCTGAGCATTTCTGTGAGCCATGTCAGAACAGTTCTCATGGTAAGAAGCCTTCCATAACAAATAGTCCCCGGGTTCTAACGTAGCCTTGCAAATTGTTTTCCAATCGTTAGGAACAAGATTTTTATCTACTGGAGAGTCTATCATTGCCTTAATAAAGGGTGCTTGAGGACCATACTGATGAACAGCTTCCTTAAGATTTTTAATGTCTTTAAAGTCAAGAGGCTGATACTGACGCATTCTCCCTCCCATGCCATCTTCTACCTCTATTACAAGGAAATTGAGTCTATCTCTCCTGGACAACAGAGGGTCTCTTAACTCAAGTTTTATATTCTCCAATTGCTCCTGTAGTTCCTTCAAAAGGGAGAAAACATCGGGACCATGGGGAGGAGCTGTAGCATTCAGAAAGGGGTTGGAGGATTCAGGATATGGGGGTGCAGGACATTCTACATCCGCTAAAGCCGGCTCTTCGTGAGAACCAACAGATTCTTTTTCCTGCACCTCACTAAGTGATTCCTCACAGTCCTGAATAGCTTCTCTAGCAAAGTATTTGGAGAATGCAAAGCATCCTTCACTAATTTCCATAAGGACATAGTGGATAGTGGAAGAGAATCAGGACCATGATTTTTTAGGTATTTCTGCAAATCATCCTTACCATGCATCCAATCTGGAATAGTTAACATTCCTTGAGATGTAAACCATGGGGCTGCCGGGTGAATTGTGGACATAAAACACCTAGCAGTTTCTAGCTTAATACCTGTGTCTTAAGCTTGCAATATTTTGCGTAGGTCCATTACCATTTGTGCTTTAGAGCCTTCAGACCCCATATTTGTTGAAATGATCCTAATGCCCCCTCTCTACTTACCTCTGGCCAGAACGTTTTCCAGGGGGTCCCTCAGCGATGTCCGTCATACTCAGGTCCCTGTTCGGGTGCCACTTGTCCCGGTCTGGCCGAGTTGAAACCTGAGAGAAGGGCTGGGGATGAGAAAAAACACAGGCCGGAGACCTGTGGAAAGGACTCTCTTTATTCAAGCTTTTACATCTCTCTTTTATATACCCCTTAAAGAAGTTACCAAGGGTTATGCAGATTTCAAGTACAGACAAACAACTTAGGAACATTCTGTGGTTAGTACATTCTGACACTGTTTCTTTTTGCATGACTATTAGCAAGCTTAACAAAGCACAGTCTAGCAGCCCTTTCTGAAGGAGCTTATGCAAATAGTAACATGATCATGCGAGGGGAGCTGATAAAATGGAATGAAGGTCAGACCCCAACAGAAGTAACTGAGCTAAAATCTTCAGTCAATCACATCAGAAGAATGATGGAAGAATTTAATAGTAGAATAACTTCTATAGGAAAAAAACCTCAACTCTTGAAGAAAGAACTTCTGACAATGAGGATAGGTTGAGTGAGCTTCAGTGTATGGATGACAAAAAAAGAAAAAAAAACTCACAAAGCATGAATACAATTTTCAAAATGTCTGGGACAACATCAGAAGAAATAATTTAAAATTAATTGTGATTCAAGAAGAAAGCAAAATGCAAATGAATGGTATAAAGAACATTCTCACCGAAATACTTAAAGAAAATTTTTTCATATCTGAATAGAGTCAGAGATGCTCATACAGGAAGCATACAGGACACTCAATAGGCCTAATCAAATGAGAAATTCACCAACACACGTATTTAAAATGTGTAATAGGGAAATCAAGGAATATTAAAAGCAGCAGGAGAGAAATGCCAGATCAATTCAGAGGCAAAACCAATAAGGATCACCTCTGACTTTTCAATCCCAACTCTAGAAGCAAGAAAATCTTGGAAGAAGGAAGAAGGAGATCTTTCAGTGTCTGAATGACCACAATCTGCAGCTAAGAATACTATACCCAGCAGAACTCAGCTTCAAATTTAATGTGGAAATAAGAACATTTCATGATAAGATCAAACTTGCAGTATTCATGAACACAAAACCGGCATTACAATAGATCTTCAAAGATAAACTCCAGAGAAATGAACAAGCAACATTCCTCAAAACCCACAAACAGGAGATTCAATAAAAGTGCATGCTATCAAAAAACAACCAAGAGGGCTGGAGCAGTGCCTTAGCAGTTACAGCACTTACTTGGAATGTGTGAGGATGTGGGTTTGAACCCAGCACTACATACACAATAAAGTGTCAGAGCAGTGAAAGCTACATGAAAAACTAAATAAAATTAATTCTTTCTCTCTCTCTCTCACTAATCCTCTCTCTCTTTAAAAAAAAAAGTTAAAAAAGACAACCAAGAAAGCACAGAACTCACTAACAAAACACAATGATTATGAACCACAACCACATAACTATCCTAACACTGAATATGAATGGTCTTAACACACCAATCAGAAGACACAGATCAGCACATTGTATCAAAAAACATAATCCAACAATATGCTACTTACAGGAGACCCATCTTACAGTCAATGACATCCACCGATTGAGGGTAAAAGGATGAAAAAAAATTTACTAGGTTTACAGCCCAATAAAACAAATAGATGTTGCGATACTTATATCTGACAAAGTAGAATTCAACCAGAATTTAACCAGAGGAGATAAACAAGGCCACAGCATCTTAGTAAAGAGAACAATACATCAGTAAGATATAATCATGGTAAATATTTAAGCTCCAAACACCAACACTCCCAAGTATGTGAAAAAAATACTCCTGGATATAAAACCACTTACGGATTCCAATATGATATTATCAGGAGACTTTAATACTCCTTTATCACCAATAGATCATCAAAGCAAATAAAACATAAAGTGATCTCCAGCCTAAACAACTCCATAAATCAATACAATATTCCACCCCAAATTGCCTGAGTTTACCTTCCTCTCAGCAGCACCTGGATCCTTCTGCAAAATAGGTCATATTCTAATTCACAAAGGAAATCTCAGGAAGCATAATTAAAGGAGATATTATCCCATGTATCCTATCAGACCATGACACTATGACTCTAGCAATTAACAGCAAAAAAATCATAACAGAAAATGCATATATAAGAAGATTAAATAATACCTTATTAAATGAAGAATGTATCCAAGAAGACATGAAAGCAGAAATCAAGAAATTTTGGGAAGTAAATGAGAATGAAGACACAACATTTCAAAACCTGTGGAACAGCATGAAAGCATTCTTTTCTTTTTTTTTTATTTTATTTTAAAATAGAGGGAGGGAGAACACCTGGTTGTATACATGGTGCTGGTATTTAAATCCAGGTCCTCATGCATGCCAGACAAGTACTCCAGGCACTGAGCAACCACTCCAGCCCCATGAAAGCATTCTTTTTTTTTTATTTCTGAAGAGAGAGGGAGGAAGGAAGGGAGAGAGAGAGAGAAAATCAACTTTATTCAGTTTTCATCTGGTTTTCATTGCTCCAACATGTAGTTGTGTATGTGGTGCTAGGGTTTGAACCCAGGTCCTCAAACATGATGCCAGGCAACCACAATACCACTGCTCCAGTCCCCCATGAAAGCATTCTTAATGGGAAAACGGATAGACCTGAATGCCTACATTAAAAATCAGGAGAGATCCCGAATAAATAAGCTTATGCTACACCTCAAATCTCTACAAAAGGAAGAATAATCTAATCCCAAAGCCAGCAGAAGGCAGGAAATAATCAAGATGAGAGCTAAAATCAATGAAACAAAAAACAACCCCCCCAAAAAAAACCCAATAAAAGAACCAATGAAATGAAGACCTGGTTCTTCAAAACCTAAATAATCCCTGGCCAATCTCACTTAAAGAAGGAGGGGGGGGGCCTGGAGCAGTAGCTCGGTGGTTATGGCGTTTTCCTGGCATGCGCAAGTACACGGGTTCAAACCCCAGCACCCACATACGCAACGAAGTGTCAGAGCAATGAAAGCCATGTGAAAAAAAATGATTCTCTCTTTCTCTCTCTCTTCCTCACTCACTGTCCTTCTCTCTTTCAAAAAAAAAAAGAAGAAGGAGGAGGAGGGACATGAACCAAATCAACAAAATCACCAGTGAAAATGTAGTGATCACCACTGACCCCACAGAAATGTAAAGGATTATCAGAACCTATTTTGAAAAACTATATGCCTCTAAATTGGATAATCTGGAAGACATGGGCAAATTTCTAGACACATGCAACTTTCCCAAATTAATGCAGGATGATGTTGAAAGCCTGAACAGTCAATAACAGGCACCAAAATCAAAACAGCAATTAAAAGCCTTCCAAAGAAGAAAAGACCAGGACCTGGAGGATTCCCCACTGAATTTTACCAAACCTATTATTAAGCGATTCCAAGAAATTGAAAAGGAGGGAACTCTTCCAAACACTTTTTATTAACAACCATAACCCTGATACCAAAATCAAAGACACATCAAACAAAGAAAACTACAGACCAATATCCCTGATAAACATAGATGCAAAAATCCTTAATAATTTCTAGAAAGCCACATTCAAAAATATATTAAGAAGATAATTCACCATGATCAAGTGGGCTTCATTCCAGGGATGCAAGGCTGGCTCAACATATGCAAATCAACAAATGGGGTTCATATGCAAATCAAGAAATGGGGTTCATCACTTAACAGAATTAAAGACAAAAATCATATGATCAGGGGCTGGATCGGTGGCTCAGGGGTTTCAGCACTTGCCTCACATGCAGAAGGACATGAATTCAAACCCCAGCACCACATACACAACTAAGTGTTGGAGCAACGAAAGCCACATGAAAAACTAAATAAAATTGATTCTCTCTACCTCTCTCTCTCTCTCACTGTCCCTCTCTCTTAAAAAAAATCATATGATCATCTCAATTGATTCAGAAAAGGCCTTTGATAAAACCCAGCACCCACTTATGATCAAAACTCTGGAGAAGACAGAGATAAAAGGAATGTATCTCAACTATGTGAAGGCTATATATCACAAAACTCTGGCTAGTATAATACTAAATGGGGAAAAGTTGAAAGCATTTCTACAAAACTTGGAAACAAGACAAGGATGCCTATTTTTATTCAATATGGTCCTTGAGCCCCTAGCCAGAGCTATCAGGCAAGAGAAGGAAATCAAGGGGAAGAGATGTCAAACTATCCCTTTTCGCTGATGACATGATCCTATATCTGGAAGACCCCCCCCCAAAAAAAAAACTCCACCAGAAAACTGCTTGAGCTTATAAACAGATTTAGCAAAGTGGCAGGCTACAAGATCAACATCCATAAATCAAAAGCTTTCCTACATACTAACAATAATAGGACAGAAGAAGAAATGAGTCCCACTCATAATACTCTAAATAAAAAGGAATTAATCTAACAAGGGAAGTAAAAGACCTCTACACTGAATATTATCGAAAATTGAAGAAAGAAGTTAAAGAAGACCTGAAAAGATGGCAAGCTGTCCCATATTCTTGGTTAGGCAAAATTAATATAATTAAAATGGTCATTCTACCAAAAGCACTATACAGATTCACTGCAAACCCCATCAAGATTCCAATGTCATTATTTACAGATATAGAAAAAGCAATTCTCAAATTCATTTGGAACAACAAGAAACCCAGAATAGAAATCTAATATAGAACTCAGTTCTTCAGATTCATAATACAAGGACTTTAAAAAAATTACTCCTGTGTTTATTTCTGTGTACTGTCAAAGAGATATTAACAATATAGCATACTCTTTACCCCCTGAGAAGTCATGCAATTATTTAATTCTGGAAAATTTACAATTTTATATATATATATATATACATATGTATATGTATATATATATATATATATCAAGAATCAAGAGACTGGAGTGTGGATAATATGGGGGTAACCACGGTTTAGGACCAAATGCATATTATATTGTCACCTTATATGCATTTATGATTGTTCTGCAACCCAACTCCTTAATAAAAATTCTAAAAAAGAGATATTAAAAATCACTTATAGGCACTTGGGAACTGGGAATGGGGGCGGGGAGCTTCTGAAATTGGAACTATCCAATAAGAAGCAAGTTTTTATAGTAGGCTTTCTGGTTTGCTTTCCTTGTGGCCAATGTACATATTTTCTTTGACAATCTTTGTTTTACACTAGTTCCCCTTTTTTCACATTTCTATTTGGTGGTTTATTATTTATTCCTTGCTTCTTCAACCTCTGTTTACTAATTCCCCAACTAAATAACTCCAGATGCATGATTGGGTAGAAATAACTAGACTATTATTTTTCCTATCTATTATCTTTATTTAGCTTGTATACTGTGACAGCAATTCCCACTGCACACCTCATGACTATCCAGTTACACAAGAGAGCATGTTCACCTGGTGAAATGATGTAATGGGCTTCCCATAATCATGACAAAGACAAATTGAACCATAAGTATGTTAGTAGGTAAAGTGGTATTCATGTCTTAAGTTAGAAATCATTTGTAGGAACATTTTTAAATAACAAAGCTAAGTGCATTGTGCTCATCCATGCCCCAAATGGAGAATGTCATTGTGATGCCTCCATCTTTCTTACATATCATCAATGAAGCCCTATGAATGATTTACCATTGTGGACTAGAGAGGTGGCTCAGCAGTAGAGTCCTTACCTGGTATGCACAAGGATGAGGGCTCAATCCCCAGCACCACACACACAACTAAGTGGAGGAAAAACAAAAAACAGATGAAAAAATAAAACATTGTCTCTTTGAAAAAGAAAAAATATTTACCATCTAAATAGCTCTAACTGTTGCTTCTCTATCCTTCCTGCTACTATCCTGTTTCAGGCCACTATCATTTCTTGTCCATATTATTTCAAATGCCTTCTAATTCATCTCCATCATTCTTTTCTTGCCCTATTCAATCCACAGTCACAGGGAAGAGTGATCTTGTTAAAACACATTGTGGTAGTAGTGTCCTTCTTCTGCTGAAAACTTTAGTGACATTCTTTATTTCAGGATTAGGAGCAAACTCCTTATGTGACTTCTGAAGTCTTCATAATCTTGAGTCTTACTTGCCTTGGACTTTTCTCATCCCATTGCCAACCCTCCATCTCTCACCCTACTCCAGCCTCCTACATTCTGCTCCAGCCATGCTGCATTTTTTTTTCTGTTTCTTAAACCAACAGTGTGGTCTCTCACCTCTGATCTCATGATTTTTGTTTCTTCTGCTCAAAAATCTTCTCCTCATTATTTCCCTCAGGTATCTGCCACAGTGTCACACCTCAAAGCAAATTTACCCTGTGTCCAAGATAAGGTTAGATGTTCCTCCCACCAGGGGTGCTCATAGCTGCCCACACTTGGCACCACATGCGACAGTTACAATTTACTTGTCAGTGATGGCCTCCAGATGCGGGCTGCTTGGAGGTAAAGGATAAGATTTCGAGGGTAAAAGAAAACCCTCTTTGATACAAATATAAATATCTCAACCCTGAGCACCCAGCAACAAATTATAAAAATTTCCCTGGCACTGTGGTTCTAAAAGAAAAGCAGTAAGGTACAGGGAAACAGCATCCAGGGCTTGATCTGGTCCCTGCCTCCTCACCAGCTGTGAACGAGATCTTGGACAAATTATTTAATCTTTAGTTTTCTTGTCTATAAATGGGATAAGACTATCTACTTTCAGTATTGTTATAAGGGGTTAAATGAAAAGGATATAAAGTGTTTAGCATAAGGGCTGGAGATGTAGCTTGGTGGAAGAACACTTGCCCAGCATGTACAAGGCCCTGGGTTTGATCCTCAGCACCACAAACAGAAAAAAAAGAACTTAGCTTGATGCCTGGCACAGATGACATGGTCCCCCTCCTTCCAAAACATGAGATGTGTGAAGGAGAAGCAGAAGACAACAAAAGGAATCTAAGAACTTTAATAATCACTTCAAATTCCAGAGGATGGTAGTGGACATGGGGTGGAGAACAGATTGAGTCACTTTTAGCTAAAAAGGAATCTACCAACCTTGTTCTTAAATTGGTGCACTGTGCCGTTTGGGGCTTAAATGGAGGAGAAAGAAGGTGGTGTGTTGCAGGACCCTAATGCAATGACCATGGCCTCAAGGCAACTCCACTATGGGTGGTAAGGTTGTGAGGATGGTGGTGGCGGGCATTTTAATGGTCATGTGAATCACCTAAATATATTGTTTAAAATGCAATTCTGATTTAGTAGTTCTGGGAGGGGCCTGAGAATATGCATTTCTATCAAGGTCCCAGGTAATTCTGACGTTGCTGATCCACTGAGCATACTTCAAATAGCAAGAACATAGAAAACAATTATGGATTTTCCTTCTTACTGGTGTAATGATATGGAAAAATCATTAACTTCTTAGCAATGGCATGGAAATTGCTTTGGGGAAGAGTACTAGTGCATTTTGAAGAAATACTCTAATGAACGACTTGGGTTGAGTTGGTGTGATTCACCAAAATACATGTTGAAGTAATAATAGATAAAGTTGGGGGTCCCATTGACTCCAAGCCCTTTTTGTCAGTCCATCAGGATGAGTGGTGTATCTGGATTTGTGAGCAGAGAATGGCTCTGCATAGGAGGAAAAGGGAGCCAGGGGGAACAGAGACTGAATGAGGGACCAGAGAAATGCAAAATCACAATGGATTAATGTATATATAGATACTTAGAAGTTGTTTGATTGATGATATACTCATTTTGCTTCATCCCTTCCAAGGCATCCTTTGACTTGCTCACAAATGTTTTTGTGCATATAATGTCTTTCTCTCATTTGTTGCAGAGGGAACAGGATTGATGAGGCAATGAGGAATGAGGGGACAGCTCACAGCAGGGTTATACTAGCCTGGTAGGTCCCTGCTAGTTTCTTTTCAGCAGCTGCAGAGTGGTGGGTGGGCAGGAGGTGAGGGTGGAACACATCCGATCTTCTGTTGCTGAGTAATATGACTCTACTGCTATCAAAATCAGTAATTAAAGTAAAGAGCAATAATAGGTTGACAAAACCTCAGAGGAGGACAATGATAAGGGAGACAAAAGAGTTAGGATGCTTGGAAAAGGTTAGCAGTGCCTGGAGCATTTACCTAAAAGAGAGGAGGCTTAAAAAAAAGCCATTGTGAAGTCAAACTTTATCAGTCGTATTCAAGCTTGGTTTATTTCATAACCATAGCTCATGGTACTGGTAAAAGTTTGAAAATGGAATTTTAGCCTATGATCCATGAAGGGAATTTGAGAAGTGGTGTCTTTGAATCTCCTAAAATTATATGCAAAAAGTATATGTATATGAATATGCTTATCTTTCTAGGGAGAAGCTACTTCACTCTCACTGAATCACATATCACACATGGTGCTATAAAAATGGATCAGAATCACTGCATTCAAAATGAGATTAGCTAGGAATCTGTCTTTGATGTTCTTTCCTATAAAAACAATGAAAAGTGGAAAAGAACTAAGGAATCTTATCAATAAAAAATCAAAACAGTGGGTCCAGAGCTACACTGCCATTCATTTAAAGATTGTAAAATCCAATCAAATGTTGATGAGATTTTTATATCTGTTTAGGAAAGTAAAAGTGGCCTCCCTTGATATTATTCAACAGAAAATAGAGGCCTTCATATCCATGGTAAACTACAACAACAAAACATGACATCAGACTGAATCAAAACAAACTCAAGTTAGATCACTAGTTTTGTCCTCCAGAGAGAATTTGGCAATGCCTACAGGTATTTTTGATTGCCTCTATTAGGGAGATGCCATTGGCATCAAGCAGATAGAGGCCAAGAACGATGGTAAATATCCTAATGATGGGTAGGACAGGTCCCTTACAATAGGGAATTTTCCAGCCCAAAATGTCAATAGTGCTGAAATTGAACAAAAAAAATGTAGACTTCCTGGCTGTGAGGAGTATGAATAACTGAAATAAACATCCTAGCAATTGTCAAATTGTCTTCCATGAGGATTTAAACCACGAAGAATCTCACCCCTACCTTGCAAAAAGCCATAATTTTCAGCAGAAGTGAAGGTGCACTGTGGAGAAGAAGCAAACATGAAAGAAGAGACTAGATCTTGTTCAACTTCATTCACATCCTCACAGCTCCTGGAGTGCAGGACACACTTCTTAAGTGTTTGCAGAATGAATAACTCTGTGGATCTTCCTAATAAAATGAGCTGCCACTAATTTAGCTGCCTCTGGGATCAAGATCAAATGCCTTTTTTTGTAGGAAGGATAATCATATTTTATCAAAATGAGATTATGGGGAGATTTAGATAGGGGGGCAATCGTCTGGTCTGGAATTTAGCCAAAGTAGCTGTCAGAGCTTGTTGGAAAGCGATAGCAATTCCTAATAAGGCATCCTCCCTACATGTAAACCTTTCCAAGAGTCAGTGGAGTGGGTCTAGCCCCTTTTTTGAAGGAAAGATGTCATCTTCTCTGGCACCATTGCCAAAGTGATGGAGGGGGTCATGGAAATTCTCTTTTCTTTGGTTAGAGCATCAAAGTGGGTTTGGTTATCAGACACCACCACATATCTTAGGCTACCTACTGGAGGCATAAGAAGGAAAGTCAGGTATGGTGGCACATGCCTATAATCCCAGATAGTTAGGATGCTGAGGCTGGAGACTCACAAGTTCCAAGCCAGCCTGGACAACTTAGTGAGATCCTTTCTCAAAATAAAATAAAAGGACTGGGGATGTAGCTCAGTGGTAGAGCACTTAGCTAGCATATGTGAGGCCCTGTGTTGGATCCCCGGTACTGCACAAAAAAAGAAAAAAAGAAGGAAAGTGGATTAAAACCTCTTTAAGGGTCACGTGTCCACTCTGAAACATTGTAAGTGATAAAGGAGAAATAGAAAATCACATTAGCGTTTCAACAAAATAACCACACTACATGAGACTTACCTTTTTTTTTTTTTGGAGGTCACCCAAATAATGATGAGTCAATGAACACATTTATATTCTTCTTGTAAAATTGTTCCTTTTGAAAGGGAGAAGATGCGATTGGAGTTTAATGAGCTAAATTACTAAAATTTAAATTCATGGGAACAGTTTGTAAATTTATGAACATGTTCAGCATAATACCCTCAACATTAACCTTTAATGTGTTGGAGATATGCAATAGATGCCTATTTTATTCTTAATGAATAATTAGAAAGCATTTTACACGGTTATAGACATTCAAGAGTTGAATTTTTAAATCAGCAATTAGTCATCTACTGGATATTCAGTGCAAGTATTGTATTCACGGTGTGTTTTCCTGAGCCAGACTGATTAAGTAGCTAATTATAGTGCTAGCTCTTGCAGCTATGGTTTCCAAGCTTAAAAATATTCATAATAGTTAGACATGGCTATATTTGGTAGTGTTTTGCTATTGCTGTGATTCAAGAAGAGCTATATGAGGTTGTAATCTTTCTCATTAGTGGTGAAAGGAATGAAAAGTTTGCTTGCATAAGTCTGCACTCAGTAAAAACAAATGTAGTGTCAAATGTGCAAAATAAGATTTTATTCAGAAAAATCAAATGAGTGCAGCAGGCTGCCTTTCCTGAAAAACTCTGATGTAAGATGCAAGAAGGTTGACCTTTGAAAAGGTCAATTATTTCCTCATATATAGTCCATCAACATTAATGGTAAATCTTTGTTCTATCCACTCAACGGCATGAACAATGAAGCAAAAGCTGAAGAGGTTATGGTTTTCTTTTTCCTTTTTGCTTTGTTCTTAGAGAGAGAGAGAGAAGAAAAAAAAACAATTCACCTGGTTTTTTGGTTTTTTGTTTTTCCTTCACTTAGTTGTGTATGTGGTGCTGGGAATCAAACCCAGGTCCTCACACATGCCAAGCAAGCACTCTACTGCTGAGTCACCTCTCCAATCCCATGGTTTTCTTTTCCTTGTTTTTCAATAACCGTGATCATAAATAATTTTTCTGTTTGTGGCAGATAGATCCTAAAGTCTAATACAACATTCCAAGATAAAAGGAAAGCTCCAGCTCCAGATGGCTCCTTTAGTCCTTGAGCAGGGGCTCTAAAATAACAATTTTTAAAAATGTCTTAATCGAATTGAGGTCTCCTGGGGAAAAGGAAGCCCTGAGCCCCATCTTAAGCTGTTCTGTGCTTTATGTGTTCCTTGAGAAGAATCCTTGGGCCTCAGGATTAGCTGCCCAGAGCCATCACAATAAATTCAGAAATAAATTCAGTCAAAATAAACTCAGAGTGTGAGAGAGATTTTTAAATTGTTATTATTAATGGAGAGCCATTTTCCTGGAATTGGGCCTTTGATAGAGCTGGATCCAGCAAGTCTTTGTTCCACTCCCTACTGGCTCACTCAATTTTCAGAGCCAGTTTTAGTAGTTCTGTGATGAGTATGAAAAATTCAAACTGGGCCATGAAGATCACAGGAAACATAATGATTTTATTAGCAGTAAAAAGAGAATCATTAAAATAGGTTCCCTTACACGTTTAGCAACAACACATTTAAAAAAAAAAACTTCCTTTGTGTTGGAAGGAAATATCACTAAAAATGGACAAGCTAACACACCATGTGATATAAAGTACGGAGAAGGATACAGCATTACTTCTTTAGCTTTCCTGTCCCAAATACAGAATCTAAATCTAATCATGAAGACTCACTGGGCAAACCCAACCTGAGAGACATTTAACAAAGTGATTGGTTGGTCATCTTCGTGAATATCAAGGCAAGCAGAGAGGCTGAGAAACTACTGCAGATTAAAGGAGACCAACAAGACGTGACAACTAATGCCAATTGTGGTACCGGATTGGATCTTGGTTTGGGAAGAAAACAAATCATTAGAAAACAAGTTATTAGGCAATTGATGAAAAATGAATATGGAATGTGGGTAATAATAGCATTGCATTAATGCTAAATTTCCTGGTTTTGATCACTACAATATGATAAAATAAGGATATTCTTTTTCATATGAAATACATATTGAATTATTTAGTAAAGAAGCTTAATATTTCCAAACTTCCTTTTTTTCTGACAGTGTGTGTGTGAGAGAGAGAGAGACAGTGAGAATCAATTTCTATTTAGTTTTTCATGTGGCTTTCTTTGCTCCAACACTTTGTTGTGTAGGTGATGCTGGGGTTAGAACCTGTGTCCTCCTGATTGCCAGGCAAGCGCCGAAACCACTGAGCCACCGTTCCACCCCCTCCAAACTTACTTTTAACTGGCCTAAGGGGGAAAATCATAGCTAGAGTTAGAGGTAGAAATAGATACAAACAAGTGAAAATATGTTTGTGTAGAGAAATTTTGGAAAATGAAAAAAAAATTTGTGAATCTGTGTAAAAGGTATACAGATATACTGTTACTAAAAAGGAAAAATTAATTTATAATGTTAGAAGGGTGCCATTAATTGATCATAATAAACAATTTTCACACACACCATAATGTAAAGGTGATTCTATTTCAACTCAATCTCCCAAAGTGAGATTGGTGGATCAAGGAAAACTTTTGCCTTTAAAAAACAAATTAAGTTCCAATATGTAGGGAATATAATAGAAGCAGCAGTTCAGGAAGAATAGTGACCCAAAAAAGTAGTTTTGAGTTTTTTTCTGGTTATTTCATTCTGCAGAAGGCATCTGTGCACAGTGTTGTGTTTTCACTTACCATTAAGCACCCCTGGATTGACTCAGAGAAGGACTGCTGTGGGGTGCTCTCTCGGTAAGAGCAGAAGCAAATGATCAGTTCACCCCAAAACATGAACAGTGTGTCCTCCTCCCTCTGTTCAATACTTCAAATGATGTTGTATTTGGAGGATGATCCGTAAAGGAGAAGAAAGCATTTTAAAGTCCTAGACCAGATAAAGAAGAAAAAGCCGCAGCTGTGTCCCCGTTAGAATCTCAAATTTGGGGCCATACTGACAGGCAATTTGACTTCAGTTTTCCATTCCCAAAAGAGGTACAGACCTCAGCTAAGTGAGGAGAGGTAGATTCTACCCAGACCAGTGCACCCTGAGGTCCCCTGGGGAGAGGCACTGGAAAAACAGTGATAATCAGAACATATTGGATGCCGAGTTCTTTACCAAAACCCTTTGGGTAGGGCAAGCCTCTTTCTGGATTCCTTGTCCTCAGTGGCATTTAAAAAATGTCTTTTCTTTTTACTTTTTTTTTTTCAAATTTCAAATAAATTTTTACATATCTGGGAGAATAAACTAACACTCTCCATGGCCCAGATGCACACACGCACTTTTACCATGTGAGAAACTTGGCAATGAGGAAGAAACTGCTTGAATTTGGAGCTAACTGAACAGAGTGACTTTTCAGTTAACTTGGAAAAACTGAATGGAAATCAGTGTGGGTCGGCAAAGAGGTCAAGTGTTATTAATTCAAAAGGTGTAGGGTTCAAGCCATATTAAGAAGAGAACACACCCTCGTGTAGACTAGACAAGGCAGTCTTTGGGAGAAATTGCTTCTCTTGCAAGTTTGTAAGGAACTTCTCAAAGCAAACCAAAGGCAGGTTCTGACAGAGATGAAGCACCCTCAGCCCTCTCTCTCCCTGCCGTGGGATGGGACAGCATCTGTGGGAGAAGGCTGAGAGGAAGTCTCCACCAGCAGCCCCCTAAAACCAGAGGCATCAGAATATACCAGTCTCAGGAAGGGACTGGACCCAAGACTCTATTTCCTGGCAGTAAGGGTGAGAAAGACAGAAAGGGGTTGGGGAAGAAGACAGGGAAGGGCGGTGCCTGAAGAGAGGGGAAGATAAGGAGACAGATAAAGAGGTGGGAAGAAAGAACCTTCCTGGAGATGCTTTCTTAAAGTCCCGAACTTGGAGAACTTGTTCTTTTCATGAGATATAAAGAAGAATGTTCACTTAAAAAAAATAGATACAATTCCCATTTCTGCTCCTGACTCTCAACTGCTTTTGGTCATATATGAATCTTTCAGGAAGGTAACAATCCCAGTCTTTCCCATTAGAGTCCAGGGAAGGTGGGAAACTTAGGATAAGGAGAAGTAGCCCTGTTGTAGCTGATGAATTCTTGCTCTGTCTCATAGCTTACTATGGAGGGGAAGAACCATCAGGAGCCAAGGATCCTCCAGCCTGAGAGTAAGGAGATTTCCTAACTGTCCTTACTCCACAGTTCACCCTCTCCAGAGAATCCTGGAAATATCTGGCTGAGGCCAGAAAGGTCAGGTACTTTCATGGATATAAGCATTTCACACTACTAGCAATTTAGCACCTGGAAGTATCACATAATATGTGCAGAGTCTGGGGTTTGAACTGTCATAAAATCCACTCATGCTGTTTCTGGCACATAAAATGAATTATGGCAACCCACACATGGTTTGAATTATTGCACTAAGTATATAGAAGATTATTGAATACTTCAACCAAATCCTCTACTTTCCTCCTTCAAATGTTACTCTCTACGATTTGGAATGTCTTAGAGTTTATTAAACACACCGTGATTTTTCAGGAATCTGTGTATGCATCTGGTTTCCTCTACCTAGAATGTCTCTATTTTCTTCTCTACTGGAAATTTTTAATTTATCTAGGCTTTGGCCCAATGAAATTGACAGTGTTTGTTCTGGGAGTATTTATGGAATGAATGAATGAATGAATGAATGATTCCATCTCCATACTAAATTCATTTCTACCTTCTCTACATCATTTATACATTTCAGTCATTTCACTTATAGTTGACTTTTTACTTGGCTCTCTGCTATAGACAGATTCTTGCTGGTTGTCACTATTGTCTAGCAGAATGAGTAGAACAATACATGAAATAAAATAGATATTTTATAAATTCTTGAATTAATTTGAACCTTTATTTGCTCTTGGATATCTGATTATTCACTACATTTGGGCATTAGTACAGTCTGTGCATCTGTCCTCAAATACAGGAACCTTCCTAGTTTGGCTTTCTGGTTTCACAAAATGTGATTGTCCTGGGCAAGAATCAATTAGTGTTATTACTAGTGCCTAGGACCAAGAAGTATAATCAAGTGGTAAATTTTAATTTAGACCCTTCTTTTGAACTCTAAAGTTTTAGTTAGCTCAAGATCCAAAGAGCCTTTGGAATGCAGACTCTAACATATTTCACAAACACAGTCTTTTGAGTTTCATCAACCTTTGGAAGTCCCATGCAGCTCTATTATTCCTCTTCCCTGAGCCTATAGGTTCCCTCCCACATATGTATGGGAGAAATCTAGCATTTCCTTTTACTGGAAGAGTCATTGTGAATCAGCAACTTATATGAGGCAGGATAGTATAGCTATTAGGCGACTAGATTTTAAAATTAGCCCTGGGGTGGAATCTCAATTCCATCCCTTATCACTAGTGCAGTTGTCGGGAAATTGATGAACCTCTGGTAGCCTCAGTGGTATCATCTAAACAGTGTGTGGGGAGGAGTGATAAACAATATCTATGTCATAGGCCATTCATAATGACTCAGTGAGCTAAGGTATATAAAGCATGCATCCTAGAACAGATCCCGAGTTGCTGATGAATCATTCTATCAAAGTTCAGATGATTGAGGTTCTGGCACTTCAGTGAACTTAAATGAACTTACTTTAATTTCATATATACAAGTCCTTTCAAAATTAACATCTGTTAGCACCCATATAATACCTTCCCCCCTTTTCCACTTTCTACCTTCTTCAAAAATCTAGGAGCTTAGCTTTTCCTAATGTGTGGTCTGAATCATCTCTTCTTTTCTAGGAGCAACTCAGATCCAAAACTATCTAATGACATTTGAGACATTTGACCATTATTTCTTCAAACACCTTCCCTGCCTCATTCTCTCTCTGTATTTCTTCTGGGACTCCAATTACACATGTGTTAGACAATTCCATATTGTCCCATGGTTCTGAAGGATTTTTGATATTTTGTCTATCTCTCCCACCTGGTTCTTAAGATAATCTATATTGATCTGTCTTCCAGGTCACTGATTCTTTTGCCATCTTCTCTGGGCTACAAAGTTCTTATAGTATAATTTTCATTTGTTGTTGTCATTATGCTTTGTTAGGGAAGACCTATGGGAAGTCCAATGTGTTTTCCATGCCCATCTACCTTGGCAGGACTTAATGTCTGATCTCCAGCTCCTCTGTGGATCTTTCCAGGATAGGTTACAGGAATTCTTAGGGTGAGTCCAGAGTAAATCTTGCTCTGGATCATGATCTTTATTCAAAGGCATAGCCATGCTGGTGTGTCAGCTTGTTCAATGGTCTTGCTAAAAGATATACACGCTAAAACATGGTCAATAGGGAACACACAACAGTCTATGGTAGGAAGAATATTTAAAGGAACCCTGGACTTAAAAAGACCTGAGTAGAGAGGGCACAGGAAATGGATGATATCCGGGAAAGGCTGTCACATCCCTCTGTGCTAGGGGCCCAGGCCTAGCACTCATGGAAAGAGAAGACAGTTTCAGGCTTAAAATAAAATGCACTTCAAATTGTTAGAGTAATCCAAAGTAAAAACTTGTATGGTTGTTCTATAATAAATCTCTCAATAAAAAAAATTTGACAATTAAAAAAAGAAAGAGAGACAGAGCAAGCTTGCTGTCAATATCGGTAACTAAGTAAAGGTTAAGTAGTACTCATTAGGGGAATGTTGAGAGGATGGGAAAGATGTCTCATATATCAGATGAAGATTGAACTTAAGGACTTTTGTGGCTCTTCCCAATATGGCATCCTATGGTACACTGAGCTTAAATTCGTTTGGTAAAGACACTAGTCATTTATTATTTGTAGCACAGTGAAGGGATCTTCCTTTATGTGTGCAATGGAAAGATTAGGGTTTATTGAAACAGACCTGAGCTTGAACCCTGATCTGTTACTTTTTAACACACTTTATGGGAGAACATAGGTAACTTTCCAAGCCTCAGTAAAACACAGGTAACTTTGAGAACACAGGTAATTTTCCAAGCCTCAGCCTTTGTGTGATGCAAGCTACACCATCTAGGATTGTTGTAAATATAAAGTATTTGACAGAGTACTTAGTATACAGTATGTTCAGTGAACATGAGATGCTTGTCATTAATATTAATGAATTACTGAGGTTATTATTATTAGACAACCTAAAATTCTGATCTCTGAATTATAAGAATTTACTTTTAAACTATTCATGGCTACCCACAAAGTTTTATCAATGAAAACATTTGTTGAAGCCCTTTAATTCATATTTAGTTACATAATTTATATTAATTATATTGGGGTAACACTCTAATGAAGCTTAAAACCAAAGTTCCTTCTGAGTGGAGTGATGGGGGGGTCTATTTTTATTCATTCTGTTTTCCTTTTCCTTTCAAATTTCTACTATAGGTATGTGTTATTATAATAAGGAGATTAATGAAAGAAAAGCATGTAAGGATGGAGTTGATTCCTGGACATGGTTTGTCATTAGCTGGCAATGGGTGTGAGGCAGAGAAGAGGCCACCAACAGATGGGACCAGGGGTGGATAATCTTAAGGTGTTTCTTGGTATCCTGAAGTCTTTTAATTCTAAGTGTTAAATGATCGGTACAAATGGCGAGCGATATAGTATAAAACAATCTCTCTTAAGATGGGCTCAGGGACAAGATGAACCTTAGGGCCAGGAAAAAACCCCTGCTGTTTCTAGAATTCCAGGCCAGGTCTGAGGTCCATGAAGGAGTCTAACATACATGTGGCCTGGAAAATGCAGCAAGTGGGTATTAGGGATCAACTTTTACCTTTAGGGTCTGGGAAATCTTTGAAATTTTTATATGCAGAGGGAAGCTGAGGAAAAACTGAGTGTGAAAAATACAAATTGCACAAAATTTCCTGCCGTCAAACTGTGTCAGGTCCCCAGCTGCTCTCAGTTCACTAGGTATAGTAAACTGTTCCTGATGTGTGTCAGGAATTTAACTTTATTTAGAAATTTGAAACTCACTTCAGAATCTCTTGCTCCATCATTATTTTACAAGCAATTCCTAAAAGGCTGAGGCATCTGCCTTTGGTTACTGCTTCTTTGCAGGGACACATTATAAAACTGGAGTAGGAGAATGAGGACAGGTGCACTGAAATCATGAATAGGTAGGGCCAAGGTGTTTGGTCTGAGGCTCCAGATTCCCACTGTGGATGTCAGGGAATGAATGGGAAGCATTTTATTGGATACATTTTGGACATAAATATGTTTTGGATACATTTTGAGGCTGGAGGTTGAGTGGGGTGGGATTGGGGGGCAGTAGGTAGTGGCGAGGGAAAGGCACACAACTCTGTGGTATTAGTCTGCTGGTGTTAGAAATTCCCCAGAAGGAAAGGCAGTTTAATAGCCAGTGTTTGGACATGCCGGAAGTGGAGAGACTGTGGTTTAGGTGTAGAGGTAAGGCAATGGGTAGCACCTTGCTGTGCAGAGAAGAAAGGAGAGAGTAGAATTGTTTTTAAGTCAAAAAAAGAGAATGCGAATCTCAATGCCATTGGCAAACAATTGACCATGGACAAGTCCTCATTAAAGAACACAAAGTTGTTATTGATAATTCAGAAAATGACTTTTTATCTTCACTTGGAATCTCTAGAAAGTTCTTTCCAATGAATGTGAATTCTTTCTAGATGAAGAGTACTCCCTGAAAAGCAGCTTTTCTCCTCCTCCTTCTCCACCTCCTCCTCCTCCTCTTTTTTCTGCTTGCATTGATATTGTTTTAAAAGAGTCCTCCATGAAGGAAACCCAAGCCCTCAAAGTCCAGCACCCTGGGTTCACCAAAGTGAGTTCTACAAAGTGAGTGGGAGGGGAACTTGTGAACTTCTCTGACACTTTAACAGAGTGCTGGGCAGGGACTGGTTAACTCCCAAAGCCACAGCTTCTTCAATACCAAGTGGGGAACAGATGGAAGTGTCTTAATGCCCTGTAAATATGACTGCTCAGTAGCCACAGACATACAAATTCCTCCAGCAGATTGTCATGAAATGTGCTTACAGACTGGCTGTTTATTGAGAAGATAGAAGTATTAAAGTGGATATTTAGGGGTAAAAGGAGAGGAATGTAGAGCTGATTAGGGATTCAAGTTCTCTCCAGATCCAGCTAACAAAAGCCTTCATTCCAGATAGGGAGCAAACTCCTAATACTGGATATCTGTTTACCATCCGATGCCTGTCTCTTCATTGAAGTTTATTCTCTGATCACAAATGATCTTATTGTCAATTAACACAAAGGAGAGGCTGATTTTCCAGGAAGTCTCCCTTTCTGGAAGACACTCAAATGGAGAAGATCAAATTATGGTGTTACTTAAGAAAAGTTATAGGGACTTTAAAAGGTCTCATTTAGACCTATAAATCTAAATTTATTATTTCCTTTCAATCATTGTAATAGATTTAATGCAACCAGAGAATTGGAGTCAAGGAATATTAAAATATAGCCAGGTTTGAACTTGTATGGAATCTGCTTTTGGAACACATACTCTTCTGAAGCTGCTAGTAATTAGAAGTAATTACAACTTCTGCCAGACATGAAAGGTTCTATGTCACCTGGATGTATCACAATAAACAGCTCCTGGTAAACCCGGGTTAGTTTACTAATCTAGGAATCAGAAATAATATGTCAACAATGAGACAGTAGTATGTGTAAAAGAAAAAAAAACTAAAGTTTTAATTAACTACTCCAAGTGTTATTGAAAACTAATGAAATTGCAAAAAGTAAATAAAAAAATGTAATCTGGATGGTTTCGTTTTTCTTGCAAATTTCTTCAGTGTTTGATTCTGAAACATGTTCTTTAGAACACTAATGCCAAGAATCCAGCGCAATGAAATCTTGGGCCTTGGGCCAACCGGAAGCCCACTTCTGTTCTTTTTGATTCTTGCTCTCTCTCGTGAAGTCTGACAGCCTAAGGGCAAGCCATTCTTTCCTTTCAGAGAACCCACATTGTTAGCCCTGCTTCGGTTTTGCTGTCTATTTTCACATTGAAATTTATGCAGCTACTTCTTTGGAAAGAAGATAGTTGGGAAGGCAGGTTTAGGCATAGAATCAGTGAGTATAGGATAGGTCAAATTCTGCTGTGAGACACTGATCCCTGGGCCAGATACATTAATTAGACACTAGTGACACCACCTGGTCTTCTTGGGAATCTTTCCTTATATACTTCATTGGACAAAAGGACAGATTTTTGTTTTCTTCTTAAACTTGTTAAAACACAGAGAAAGCTACACAGTAAATAAAAGGGCTCTAATCTTGAGGGGCTTATCACCTGGAGAATATTAAAAACACACAGAAGCTTTCTCTACTCCACACCAGTCTCTCCTCACCCCAGAAAATTTGATTCAGGAGATTAGAGGAGGGAGTGGGTTCCTAGCATCTACGATTTCTAAGAATTCTCATGGCCACTTGGGTTTGGAGAGTGATAGGAGAAGGCTCGGAATGATAACATGCCTGGTGAAATACTCAAGAGATTGGGGAACCAGAGAAGTATGTTCAGAATAGTCAACATCAAGGTTGGCAGGGTTAATTGTAGAGGATTCCATGAGGAGATTCTTGTAGATCTCTGTGAAAAAGCAGAGAAGTTAAAAATAACAGCAATAACAAAGTAATATAAGTAAGGATTTCTTCTAGGATGGGGGGCATTTTATTCCCTATATAGGTGTGGTAGTCAGCTGGGCGTGTTGCTGGGACAAAATGCACGAGATAATCAACTCACAAGGAGGAGAGATTTATTTTGGCTCATGGTTTTGGAGGTTTCAGTCCATGGTTACTTGGCCCGGATACTTGGGTCCTATGGCTACACAGAACATCATGGCAGGAGCATGTGGCAGATGAGACTTCTTCACCTCAAGGTGGCCAAAAAGCTATGAGCAAGAGAGAAAAGATCAACTTTCCAGCCCTTCAAGGGCATCCCCCCAGTGGTCTAACTTCCTTCTTCTAGGCCCAACCTGTAGAAGTTTCCACCAACTTCCAGTAACACCACAAGTTGGTGACAAGCCTTTAATACTTGGGCCTTAGGGGTCATTTAATATCCAAACAATAGCAATATGCTGTTTAATAATGACACAATTGTCCAATTGAATTTATGTTTTTACTCTGGATTCTAGGGGAACAAATGGAACATTCTCCAGTCTGTGCTTTCAAGACCTAGTGTAATCATATTTCCCCTAATTTTGCCCTATGTATCAAATAGGGTCTGGTCAGAAGAACAGAAATCTAGATGTTTCAGGTTTAGGGCCTAAGTACAGATCTTGGTATTATGGGTACTAAAAGGAACAGAAGAGTTAAAGAGAAAAAGCAAGGGAGCTTGAAAAATGGAAAGGGACTACACTCAGAAGTAGCTACTAGCCTTAGGGACTGGGTATAAAAGGGAAGAAGGGTTGTTATCAAAATTAGCATCAAACTTCTAGGGGTTCCACGCAGTCAGTGCTAGAATTGCTGAGGATGGTCTCCTTGGTCAAGTTCTGGGATCAACAAAGGAAGGCAGTCACCGCAGAAGCTTGGCTCACTGAAGGTACACACCTGCTTCCACAAACATCCCCAGAAGGAAAAGAGTACAGGAAATAAATAACATGTCTTTCTCTTGCCAGAACATAACAGAAAGTTTAGGTTAATAGAAAGGCACTGTGTTAGGTACTGGAGTCCAAAGATAATGCCATACAAATTTGATAGCCATAGAAAATACTGTAATAACCATATTTATTAGCTTTCCATCACTATAACAAATACCTGAGATAATCAGCTTATAAAGATACATGGCTTATTTTGGCTTGCTGTTTTGTGATCCATGATCAGTTGACCCTATGACTTTTAGGACTCAGTAAGGCAGCATATCATGGTAAGAGCATATAACAGAGCAAAACTACTCACCTCATGACCAGGAAGCAAAAGAGAAGAGGAAGAGATCAGGGCCTCATGGTACCCTCAAAGGGCATGCTCCCAATTATCTGAAAATTAACTAGGTCCCACCTCTTGAAGCCCTCCACCCTACCCCAAATAGTGCTACTCTGGGACGAAGCCTTTCAACAATAGGCTTTTGGGGCACATTTCAGATCCAAACCATAGCACCATAACATTAATTTTTTTGTTGGGGGGGACACTAGGGCTTCAACCCAAGGTGTTATACCTGTGAGCTATGTCCCTAGACCATCACTCATTCTTTATGCCTTTCAAAGTATTTTCTCGTGATCCATTCTATAGTTTTGTAGAACATCTTTTTAAAAATATTTTTAAAAATATTCTCACACTAAAAATATTTTGATTTATCTTCTCATCAATAAACTTTCCATCAACCTGTATATCAGTTTCTTATAACTCAGAACACTCACATTTTTTGCTGCTTTCTCACTTACTCGGTTCTCACTCTTGTTTTTTATGTATAGATTTCCCCCCTCTGACCAGTGACTTTCCCGGATCTCTCCAAATATTGTTAGGCTTTAACAGTCTGCCGTCTCAGAGACTGTTTTTCTTGGGGACATCTGTCTATTTTCCCACATTTTTCTTCAGACTTTACATGGACTGTTTTGCTCTCAGGTTTGTCTGTTTTCCTCTATTGTCTTCACCAACTGGTTCTTGTGGATCAACCTTACAGACATTTGGACAAAGTAGATATTGCTGTGAATTCTCTTCTCACCCTGCTTCTTGGGAGGGTCTTGTCTTTCCTGTTCCAGAACTTCATGTTGAATTTAGTCCATATTCTGCTTTTACCAGTTTCTTTCTAATTCAATTTGTTTAAAAATCTTAACTGTATGCTTTTGTTTGACTGGTAGTGACCAGTGTTTCTCAACATGTCCCCGGTAGACCACCCCCATCTGAATCCCCCAGGTATCCATGTATTGTGTCAAATACATATTTTTTTTCTTACCAATTCCAGTCCTATTGACTCACAACCTCTGGTACAGAAGCCCAAAAATCTGCATGTTTAACAAGCTCACAAGATGATTCTGATTATACAGAAGGGTGAAATGCACTGGCAAAGCCTTTGTCTTCAACTCTGACATTTTTTATTCTCACCTCCTTTGGTGTTTCTAAAAATATGTTTGTCTTTAATAATAGAATACTCTCTTATCATCAGATTTTTCCAGATGGGCAATAGCATTTTGAAATTTACCCCCTTATTTCTGAAATCATTTCTCTTTGAACTAATTATTGTCTGTGTATGTGTGAGAGACAGAGGTTTTAATTACATATAATAGAAATCTTCAAACAATTGTCTAATTAGTATGCATCAAGAAGGCAAATTTATTCCATTGGAACTTCTTAAAGAAGAGTCAATTGTAAACCAATTATAATCTTTCTTCTCCAGGTAGTATATAACCAACATGCCTTCCAGGTTTGAAACTTTGTCCCAAAATACTCCTGTGGAATAGAGCAGATATTGATTTGCTTCAGATAGTGAAAATGAGGCTCAGAAAGAGTAGGGGAACTTGGGGGATGTCACACAAAAAGTTAATTGAATCTAGGCCATTTAAAGTCCTTCCACTGGGTCTGCCTCCAATTTAGAGATCTCTCTCCACCCCCCCCTTCATGTATCTGTGCTAACTCACACACACACACACACACACACATACCCCTTCCACCCTTTGCAGTATAACTTATGTATACTGAATACTGGCCTCATATTGTACCCACCTTTTGCAAAAGTAATGTGACATCCTTTCTCCAGGAACAAAAAGATACTGAAAACGCCACAGCCGCGGTGAACTAAGACACCTTATACTCTGAGTGGTGCTTATTACAAATGGGAAGGGATGGTGCACACTGAAGTGAAGCAAACAGTGAAGGTCCACCGAAACAGCAGAAAACAAGTCAGCTGCCGCCATCCAATAAAAACGAAGCAGCTCCAGGGTTATCTCCCAGATCCTAGCATCTCATCAGCTCAGAAAGGCCTGTGAGCATGTACATGTTTACTCTCCCATCTCTGGATTGTTTGCACTACAAGAAGTAGCTGATATTGTCAACTCCCCAAATAGCTGAAAATTCCAGTCATTTAGATTTGGCTTTGCAACACATTCTTATGTTCTGTAATTGGGTTTGTGATTCATGTATTGTGAGACATTAAAATATTTTGAATAACAGCACAGTTGAGAATCAGAAAATAATTATATGACTTTCTCCTGCCTCTTGATTTGAAACTTCGTCTTCTACATAGAGCATACTAGGCATAGAGGGTAATCTAAACTAAACCTCTCTCTCTCTGTTGCTATTACATACATAATTATTGCACCTATTTAATAGGATTAATGTAGTGTTGCCAAATAAAATACAGGATGCCCAGTGAAATCTTAATTTCAGATAAACAACAAAGTTTTAGTATGAGATATGTCCTAAGTATGTCAGATAAACATTGAGTAATTGAAATTACTCATTGCTTATCTGGACTTTAAATTTAACTGGCACTGTGTAATTTTATTTTTGAAACCTGGCAACCTGGACTGATGATTAAGTCAGATAATATGTGCTCAGCTTCCGGCAGGTAGCAAATGTTCATTAAAATCAAAGTTATTTTCATATTTGAGTTTCATAGACCCTAACAAATAGTAATTAATAGCATTTGTACATGACTTTACTGTTTCCAAAACCCTTTCATATTCATTGTCATTCTGGTCTTCTTAACGATTTTGCCACATCCCTGTACCAGATGAAGAAATCAGACCTTATGAACACTAAGTTTCACTCCCTGCAGAGCAATCCGCTGTAGGCTTTACAATGCTTTACTTTATAGACATGTAGTTTTAGACTCGTATGTTCACTCTTTGTGAAATGGATGGTATTATCTCATTTTACAAACAAGGGAACTGAGCTGCAAAAAGTTCAGGCAGTTTCCTGTCCAATTATTTGGCTAATAAGCGGTGGAGCTGAGAGGCAATTTCAGGTGTCTGGTTCAGAGCATGTGTTCTTCCTCCTTGCATTATTCAGCCTCCAGAAGAATCAATGTCTCTTAAAAACCTGTGCATTTTCGGGGTTGGGGATTTAGCTCAGTGGCAAAGCGCTTGCCTAGCATGCGCAAGGCCCCGAGTTCGGTCCTTATCCCTGGAAAAAGAAAAAACTCAAAAACCTGTGCATTTGTAAGCACCTTGATGCACATTGTCATGAGGCTGCACCTACCTACACACTCTTCCACCAGGAACACCTGAGTGTCTCAGTGCAGCTTATCTGTCGCCGAGTGTTCTCATTAAAACTTTTTCCTCATATTTAATAGGTGGAAAATAATGTTTATTTTGCATTTATTTGGTTGCGATAGGTTGGAGTTTCTTTACCATATGGATTAAAATTACATTTCTTCGTTTTAAGGTGCACATGTACCCCTTTGGCCTGTGAGGATTGAATAAGCTAATTATTGTTTTCATTTGCGGCAAAAGACTTGCACAAGTCATTTGTTTGCCTTTCAGTTTTGTGTTTGCATTTTTTTTTTAAAGAGAGAAAGACAGTGAGAGAGAGAGAGAGAGAGAGGGAGAGACAGAGACAGAGATGGAGAGAATCAATTTTTATTGAGTTTTTCACATGGCTTTCGTTGCTCCGGACACTTAGTTGTATACGTGGGTGCTGGGGTTTATACTTGGGCTTGCTGGGCAATAACTGCTGAGCCACTGCTCCAGCCCTTGTGTTTGCATATTTGGCTTCTGGATTTTAAATATAAATAGAAATCATTAGTGTGTTCTTTTGTGATTACTTCCCTTGCTCTTGTGTTTTTAAATAAGGTATTGTCTGCCATTTTTTTTCAAAGACTTTACATGGAAAATCAGTCTTCAGTCTCAGATCACTCCCCCTGGATCTTACTAATGCTTGAAATGATTGACAGCTGATAGAATAGATTACTTTTTCTTTCTGAACTTTTTGCTGTTAACCATGTTTTCTTTCTAACACCTCCCCCCTGAGAGGTGCCATTTGCTCCTCCTTTAGGGACAATCTTGCCTCTATGGGATCACATCTGAGAACATTGAAGATGCATACACAAAAGCTTTTTTTTTTTTTAAATCCAGATTGCTAATCCAATTGATTGAACAATAATGATAACCTTTTATATTTTTGTCTGCTGCTTTAGCATATTTCAGCACATTTCCCATTGGTGATCGGTCCAAGGTCACTGGAACAGTAGTTGGCACTGGAACCCAATTACTCCAACATCAGCTTTTCTACGTCTTCACTACTCCAATATTTCTTATAAATGATTTACTATCACAGCAGGAGAGCTAAATACTCACACAATCATTTTTCCTTGTCAAGTGATAGTATTCTAGAAGGTTCTGAAACTTTTCTACTAATGCCAGATTGTTATCAGCTGAGGTTAGGAAATTCTCTGAGCATTTGCTTAATATACACACATTGCTAAAATGTCAGTAAATACAATGCATACATTGTATTGCTGTAGAAACATTCTCTTACAGGGGGACTTCAGGGGTACTTAGGTGTATTTCTCCTACCTTCGTATGCTAGAAAGCCAAGTGTCTTCTGATTATCTTTGTGTCAGCCACAAGATGGTACCATTGCACAGCCTAGAGAGCATCAGTCAGCAATGAACTCAACAGAAGGAGATTAATCCTAGGTTGAATGTAGCAAGAAAACAGAAGAAACCTTGCCCTTATATTCTAAAAATAGATAAACATTAGTTCCATTCTTCATTAAAAACATAATGGAAACTTGTATATATGGTAATTAGATCTATGTGTTTTCTCTACACCCACACTCTCACCCTAAAAAAAGTCAAGGTTTGTTTGTTCTACAAGAACATTATAATGTCCTTCACTCCTGCTGAAGGAGAATTTGTCATTCTAATGTTGGGAGTTGATTAGGTTTGATTGAAACTCCCTTCCCTTCAAGCCTGGCAGCATCCCTTCCCTTAATGAAAGGGCTGACTATAGGGGGTCAGCTCTCCAGGAAGAACTTAAAATTCATTTTTGAAAAGTGGTAAATGACTGAGAGCAGTGTGTTGTATCAGAAGACAGGATTTGGATTTAAGCAGAAGAGATCATAGTGTCGTTTATAATAGTGATAAGTTAGAAACAACACAAACGTCCAATAGTAGGCTGGGACAACCATGTAGAGACATGTTGCTGCAGATAATAACCAGAAAGATGCAAAAGAATGTTTCACCAAATGGGAAAATGCTCAGTATAGATTAAGTAAAAAAAGATGGCAAAACATTGTAATAATTGTGTGCGTGTATGCCGATGAGAGGGCTACACAATAAATGAGTAACAGTAGCTCTCCCTGAGTGTAGCTAATTTACTGTTTTGGAGTAGTATCTACATCTTCTGCTTTGTGTATGTGTTCACTCATCCAGGAGATGAGAGGGATCTGCTGCCAGCTTAGCTCTCATTCCTCTCTCCTAGTAGGGAGAGATGCCTTGATTGACAGCCTCATAAGAATCATAGAGAGTAAGGAGAGGGATAGTTTCCCAAGAAAGGGATGAGGGGGAGACAACTGCCATGTGTGAGCTTTGCTCGCCAGGCTGTCTTGAGGCCCTCAGCTGGGCCTATGTGAAATGCTCTTTTAGGGAATGGCTAATTATTGGTAGGAAGTCTTATCCATACTAACCCCAGTATTGGTTCTTTTAAAATATGCTATGAGATGGAAGTTTATTTTTTGCTTTTTCTTTTTTTTTGTTTTGTTTTTTTTTTGTTTGTTTGTTTGTTTTGCTTTGGAAAGGTGGGTAGAATAGGGAGTGGATGTAGACCATTTTGCCCTTGTAGCTGCTGCTTCAGAGAAGGGAAATTGTTCTAACTCACTTTGTAACTTCTCTTGGAATAGAAATACCTGGCAGGTATGGCATCCAATTAGAAAGCATGGTACTGAGGCGGTTTCAATAGGCAAGTCCTTCTTTGCTGTTCAGCAGCAAAATTAAATAAATATCAGAAGAATGCACACGGAGAGATTTCTTTTATGAAAGCATCACCATTAGCTGTTCCATTTGTGGTAAGATGTGAAATGTATCTGTCGAAAGGGTACACACCTTTTTGCACATACAGTGTAAATTGTTCAGTAGGCACAGTATGAAAATCTCGTGCGTTTTTTTTCCCCTCTCAGATAAGGAAAATCATTAATTTCACAGTATTAGAGAGCCTTTTTTAGACCTTATATTGCTCAGCTTTCTATTACTATAATGCCTGAGTCATTTAACTTATGAGAAAAGCTTTATTTGGACTGAAAGTGTTAGAGGTTCCAGCCTATGATTGGTTGGCTCTCTTGCTTTGTGCCTGGGATGAGAAGTACATTGCGACAGGAGCACATGGCGGAGCAAAACCACTAACCTCACGTCAGGAAGGAAAAGAGATGAAGAGGAAGGCCAGCGTCCCACAATCCCCTTTGGGGAATGGTCTCAATGATCTGGGCCCCATCTCTCAAAGGTTCCACTCCTTCCCAGCAGTATCCTCCTGGGGATCAACCCATTAACCATGGGTCTTTGGAGGATGTTCAAGATTGAAAACTACATCAGAGCCCAAAAGGAGAACTTGGCCAGGGTTTGCATAACACTTATGTGATTCAAATTGATTCTTGGTGTGAATTGAATAGGCCCAGAAATGTATGCAGCTTCAACAGTTTGTCATTCCAGAGCAATTGTTTCCAAATGCTGGTTGTGGAACGCTGTATTAGAATCACATGAAAAAAACTTTGAAACCCAGATTCTCATTAAATAGTAATTAAGTGGGTCCTGAGAATCCTCAGCTTCCCCAGGTGATTTTATTTATTTATTTTACTTCAATTTTTTTTGGTACCTGGGTTTGAACCAAGCAGTGCTCAACCACTAAGCCGCATCCTCAGCCCTCTTTTTTTTTTCTTTTCTTTCTTTCTTTTTTTTTTTTTTTTTTTTTTTTTAAGAACAGGGACAGTGAGAGAGACAGAACCAGTTTTATTTAGTTTTTCATGTGGCCTTTGTTGCTCTGACACTTTGTTGTGTACGTGGTGCTAGGGTTTGAACCTGCGTACTCACACATGCCAGGCAAAGTGCTGGAACTGCTGAGCCACCGCTCCAGCCTGCCTACCCCCACAGCCCTTTTTTAATTTTATAAATTTTGAGACAGGGTCTTGCTAGCTTGCTTAGGGCCTCATTAAGTTGCTGAGGCTGGCTTAAATTGTGATCTACCTGCTTCAGCCCCCTGAGCAGCTGTAATTACAGTTGTACGCAACCACACCCAGATTCCTTAGGTGATTTTGAAATACAATTACGATTTCAGAGACCAGGAAGCTGTTAACGCTCCTGCTCCATACTGAATGTAGAGTATGTTCAGCTATGCCTGAAAATGATACTTTGTGTCCTAGGATCCGTCATGGTAGGCAGGAAAGCCCAGTTTCATGTGAGTAAGCATCATTTAAAGATGTGTCAATCACAGAACCACATGTTTTCGTGTGCTTAGAACTTAAGAAACACGGAGGAGGCTGCTTTCTTGGGGGTGACGCCTAGTTTTGACATGTGGCATTTGATAATCTAACTTACATTTAACTTTCTGGTATATTTTTTCCTTCTGTAAACATTGATGCAGGATCTTATATTACTAATCGAAGTGGCACTCAGGTGGATAGAAATATCACCCACCACCCCTGTCCCTGAAAATTCACTCTCCATTAGCCTAGGGAAGAAGAGTAGAGTTCCTACCTCTGCATGGGGTGATACCTGCCACAATAGTGGGAAGTGGAAAGAATACGAGCGAAATATAGGTAATTGTGTAAGATTCCTTCGGTAGCTCGATGAATGATCATAACTGTAGCATCTTCCTCAATGCTAGACTATCTTTAGACAACTCTAGAAAAATCATCTGTTTAAACAGATCTGGATTCATGCAAGCAAATTCTGCTTGCAACAGACCTTTTGGTAACCAGACAGTCCCCCAAAATAGTTGAATCCAGAAAGTCCTAAATCTGAGGCAATGTTTATAGTTAGAAGTTAGTGAAAGTGCTACATGATTTTATTGGAGGGTTACTGTGTGTCGGTGGCTTTGCCTGTGAGTACTCAGCTATTCTCCATTAGCTATGGGGCAGCCTGTGATAACAGAATGTGTTCTCCAACAGGGGGTGATGAACTTGCTGGAAGCCATTGGTGGACTTGCTGTCTCTTTCCTAACTAGGTCCTATTTTTTTTTTTAAGAGAGAAAGAATCAATTTTATTTATTTTTTCATGTGACTTTCATTGCTCTGACACTTCACTGTGTAGATGGTGCTGGGATTCGAACTGTGTCCTCACACATGCCAGGCAAGCACTGTAACTGCCAAGCCACCACTCCAGCCCCACCAGGTCCTATTCTTAATACCACTGACCAAAGCATCTCATGGTAGGCGCTCGATAAGACTTCCTTCCCTCATCATTGGACACTGGGACTCAGTCACATTTAAGATAGTAAGATATTCTTCCCTAGAGATGCCCACATAATTTGCAGATAGAAGCAAAATGAAAATGCAGGGCCATTTGTTCAAAAAGAAGGAAAAAAGTGCCGTTAAAGATATTCAAATATAAATATAAAGCACTTTCCTTTCTTCCAAACGCTTTTTCAACTTGTCATGTATGTAAAATTTGCTACAATTCCATTCTCAGTAAAAATTTGAATTATAAGTACAAAATTTGCCCTTCATCTTTACAATGTATAATGCCAATTTTATTTTAATTTTTAAATTAAGAACATTTTAAATGACAGATTACATTGTATGATTTTATTGTGTGTATCATGTTTTGAAGTCTATACAAATTGTGGACTAGGTAAGCCTAACTAACTAATGCATTTTCTTACATAGTTATCATTTTTGTGGTGAGAGACATACCATCCACTCTCTTTATGTTTTTCAGAAATACAATTAACCAAGGTCAGTCAAGAGTCAGAAAGCAAAGGGATACATGGGCCAGAGACTTTATGATGGTTCTCAAGAGAAGAAACAGGAAAGGCATGATTAAAAGCTGAGTTTACCTACAATTATCTAATGTTAATTATTTTGGTGGGCTCTGGGCTATAGTGGTGTTCTCTAGTTTTCCAGTACTTGGCCCTAGGCTGGTTACGGCACAGAAATCTTGTCTTCCGAAGTGTAAAGAGCAAATAGGGGAAGCAGCTTGGAGCATTGGCTCTGGATTGGCTGGTGCAGGGTAAAGGCATACTCATGGACAAGTTGTGTGTTGACTCTGAGCACCAGCTAACCCTGAGAGGACCAGTTCCTCCCAGGCTCACAAGGCCCTGAGACGTCAAAACCTCACAAAATAGAGAAAAATATAAGCAAATATAATTAATGCAGCTTATATTTTAAAAGTTAAAAAATAAAATTACATAAAAACTTGAAACGACAACAGCAGAGCATTAAACCTAGCACTCTTCTGAGCACAGGGCCATGTGTGCATGGGTGGTATGCATGGGAGGCTGGCTAAGGTTCTTCCCTCATGAATTTTTTTTAGATTAATCTTCCTGCCTCACGTTTAGATTAATCTTCCTGCCTCAGGTCACGTTAGCCTGTCTCCACAGTATAACAGAGTTGATCAAACAGGACACAGTAACATCAAAATATCAGGGATCTCACAGGAGAAGAGTGCACAAGGCCTAGGACCAGATCTACCCATGGAGGCTGGATCAGAAGGGGACTGAAAAAAGTTGTGGTGCAGTTACGGACAGAGAAGGCACAAACAGACAGGCAGCGCTGCGCATCCAAGGAAGAGAGGGTGGGAAGAAGCATAATTCAGTTCTGCATGCATTTACTGTGTGATAAACAGAAGGACTTACACAGGACCTGTACCTTAGAAGCAAAGGGCTGGGTCCTCATGGGGACTTTCCAGGAAAAGGATTCAAAATTCGTTGTGTAGGAGATGGAGAACTTCTGAAAAACCTTGAGAGAGCTAACATAGTATGATTTCTGTTTTAGAAGAATGCCTTTGACCAAAGTACGGTAGTGGGAAGTGAAGAAGACGAGGCAATGGGCAGATGGAGTTAGAAGGCTGTAGCAATAGACTAATTAATGTACAGCAGATCCTGTGGGAGATAAGTGGTGGGGGGTTTAGGCAGGGAAAGGCATCGGAACCACTCTATTAGGCCAGGATTTATGGGCACAAAATCCTGGGTAGGGAAGTGACCAGGACAACACAGGTTACATGCAGCAACTTGAGAGAAGAATTACCATATATCTTCGAAGAGGAGGGGCCTGGGCTCAGGACTGAGGTAGTGTCTAGTAGAAGAATTGGAGTGAGGCTGGGGAACCGCTCAACAGGGTTTCACTCAGCAATGCCTGGTTCCAGGCAGTGCACTACAGCTACTTAAATGCCTCCTGTTCCTGCCAGTTAGGATTTGTCCTGAGCAGGCACTGAATCAGCTGGTGGAAGTCTTGTGCTTCCTCTTAGCCAAGTCTGGGAACCAGGCCTGACCTAAAGGTTTATGCATGGATTTTTTTTTTTTTTTAAGAACTAAGATGTTATGTTTTTTCTTATTACAAAAACCTGAATTTTAGAAATTCTAGATGAGGTAAAATGAAAAATCCAAGTAAAGTATAATGCTGCACTTTGGGGGTATGCACTTTTGAAATTTAATCTGCAATTTTTCCCCTTTCATAAGGCCTCTAAGCCAACTCTTCCTATCATATCTCTTCATTTATATTAATTTGGAGATAGTCTTTTACCTTTTGAATTTTCACAAATTTGTATTTCATATGTGTTTCTCTTGAATCCCTCTCTCTGGAGACAGAAGAAGGTCTGCTATTTTCTTTAGAATTCCCCAGATCATTCTCATTCTTTCTCTCCATCTTTCTGAAGTCTTCCTCAAATGATAAGTGTAGTTGACCAGAGGACTAGGCACCTCAGGAAGTGCACATGAAGAATGGTTGAACTTCATGTTTCAGTTGAAAGAAATATGCAATGTAATAATATATTCAGTGTAATTAATTAAATAAAAATAATTTAGTTGATTTTTATATTATAAAAATCACCAAATATATTTGATATTAAATATAGTATCTTTAATATCTCAAACATCTGATATTATAGAGGCCCATCCCTTCTGTCCTTCCACAACAGCATCCAGAGTGTGACTGAAGAAAATTCCCTCGAGATCTTGATAAGTTGGAATGACGAACCAAATGAACCAAATCTAAAGAGAATTACCTAAGAGAGATAAAGTTTTGCAATGACTGTTGAAAGTCTAACAAACACCATAGATGAAGCATGTAATCCTGGAATATCGATGAGATGACAAACCGTGGTGCATGGGGAAGGACTAGAAGAACAGGGCTGATCCTGGTGGAGAGGCCTCTGGGGATGATGCTTCTCACTCATCTGGAGATGGTCATGTGCAAGAGAGACTCCCAGCTGATACAGGATGCCATGCAAGGAGAAACTCTTGGGTAAGCAAATGGGCTGCTGATCAGTATTTTCCTTCCAGTCTGCAATCTTTTCACTAGGTCTGCATTCATGTTCTCTTGCAATTGCATGTTTCCTTTTTAGTTGCTTTTTGGCCATGAACATAGGACTTCATTAGATAAACCCTATTAGATCTGGATCATAGGTCCAATTTGTCAGGGTCCTTTGGGATTCTGATTTGGTCTGTGATCCTCTAAGGCAACTCTTAGTCATATATGTGCATTTAATCAGTGTGCCTTTATTATATTGCATTCCTCCAAGTACAGGTGAGAAATGGAGGATTAGGCAGGACATCTGCTTCCAAAGGCCTCACAAGTGGGTCTATCAGTACCAGGATGCTGGTACACCTGGATCTTCTGTTCTCGGGCAAAGGTCCTTTACGTGGTGCCACACTTGCTGAGCACAAGTCTGAGCCTGTGGTAGAACCTACAGGTAGAGACCCCAGAAACAACATAACAGAGACCTGCCTTCTGAGCAGTGCTTTTACGGCTATTTTACAATCGACTTTTCTTATAGTGCTATAATTGATATTATTGTTCTCATTTTAACAGATGAGAGGCCCAGGAAAGTTAAATATTTTTATTCAAAGTTAGAGAACAAACTGCTACATACCAGTTGCCACACAAAACAATCATGTGGGAAATACATCTTCCTTTCCTTAAGATGTTTTAGAATACTTTCTTAAAACACCTAGAAGGGTAGCTCAATAATCCATCAAGCACTATTAAAGTGGAGGACCCCTAGTTCTGATGGGTGAAATACTGGAGATGCTTAATGTATGAAAATTCCAAGATGATACTGATTTCCAAAGCGATACAGAACAAGAAAACATGTAAGCACCATTTGGGATCTGATTGGAATTCCAAGTCTAGTTCTCTATATTTTTAGACAAGTAGAGAGAATTTTTAGTAAAAAAGAAAACAACATACTTTTGGGCATTATTTCTTCTGTTTAATTAAGCCCTTGGCTAACACAAGCAAGATTTTAATTCTTCTAAATGAAAAGCTCTGAAGAGATTTTAATGCAGAACAAAATTACCACCTTGTTTCAAGTAGAAACAGCAAATTTGTGGAGACTGGCTTCCCTTGGAATTAGAACAATAGAATTTGAGAGCTAGAGGGGTCCTTCAGAATCCTGTCTGGTCTATGCTTCCATCTTCTTCTTTTAAAGATCAAGAACCAAGGTTCTGAGGCATGAGGTGGCTTTACCAAAGTCACACATCTGGCTTGGACCAGTCCTTAGTGCTTGCCTTAGGAGTAGCGGTCTTGTGGAATCCTTACTCAGGGCTCTTTCTGTTCTCCACCTCATGATGTTCTGTTGTCTTCTGACTGGGAAAGTTCACTAATAAGGACTTTTCAGGGTGACTTAGTTATTTTTATTGAAGATATGGAAAACATAAACATAAAAAAAATCCCCATTCAAATGTAAGAACAAAAAACACTACCTAAAATCTGACATAAATGATTTTAGGATGATTCACTCAGAACAGCCACAGCATGTGACATGAATAAGCAAGAACTGACTGTGGTTAACTTGGGCTACCTCATCATGCAGTGAAAATCCACCAGCTTTTGAAATTATACTTGGATGTGAATTCAAAATTTCTTTGAACTTCACTTTCCTCACTACAAATTGAAGAGACTACTATTTTTCTCCATGGTATTGAATGAAGATGAAATAACAGATGTGTCAGTACCTAGCCTAATACCTGGCCTTTATTTCACACAGAATAAATGTCACTTCTCTTTTTTTAATTCTAGAATTTTCTGCTTTTTTAAATGCCTTCTCTGAATAAATATCTGTCATCCCTATGTTGGGTGTAGAGGATAAAGAAGTGAATGACAGCCATAGTATCTGCCCTGATGGAGAAAAAGATTTTAATAGGGAACATAGAAATTAAATAAGCAGTTACAATTGAATATTATGAATAATTAGGTAAGAAAACTCAGGGTGCTAAAACAGGACCAAAGAGGAGGACTAGTGTAGGGGATCAAGGAAGGCCTCTGTGAGGTGGTGGTGTCTGAGTTAAATTCTAAAGGATGCATAAGATTTAGCCAGATGAGATGCGGTAAAAGCGGGGAAGGGAAGCAACAATTATTCTAAACTAAAGCAGCAATTGAGTGTGTAAATGCTAAGGGGAGAGAGTTCAAGATATGTAAAGTGAGGGGAGAGTGGCAATTGATACAGCTGGAGAGGGAGACTCATCAGGTGTTCATAAACCAAGGAATGATTTTGAGAATTAATTTCAAGGGTAATGGAGAATCATTGGAGAGCCTCATGAGTTTCAGTGATGATTTTATCATTGAAATTAGGAAGCTATAATTATTAGCTCACTGGAAAGGTGTAGCTAAAAGTCACTACTCAAAAAGGGGGACAGGATTGTTTTAGGAGGTGCCTTCCTTTTCATGGAATTCAGGGATGTCTTTATGATGAAGTGGCAAAAAATTAGCCATTGTGCTTCACCACAAGAGGGAGCGAGTGGTCTTCTATGGCCATATAATTTTCTGTTGGCCCATTGTCACAACATGGTGGCATTGGCAGTTGGCTCAACATTGTGGCCTTTTTCCAGAGACAAGGCCGTGATGGCAGTTGGTGGTTGGTAAATTCAGCCCCTGCTCTCTGTGCCCAGCCATATGTTCAGACCCCACTGGCAGCTTAGGCCTGCAGCCCCCAGCCAGCTCAGAACAAAGACTTAGTCTGAAAGGCCTCTCCCCATCACCATCGCGATCACTTGAGCATTTATGCTCAAAACAGCTCTCTTACAGGAAAACGTTTGTGTTCCTCCAGAATATGAGGGAAGGTTCATGGTTTTTAAAATTCATGAATTACGTGGAATGGAACGTTCCTTTTCTAAGTAAGGAAAGAAACAGAGAGGCTGTGTCTTCGTGACATCCAAGCTATGGATCATCTCAGGCAGGAAAAACCTAGTTAAAGTAATGATTTGGCATGACATGGACCTCTTTCCCTCCCTTCTCAGGAAAAGGTCGTGATTTTTTTTTTTTTTTAACTTTT